>APFE031673673.1:473721-488613 GCA_000404065.3 Pinus taeda | reverse complement strand
GCCCCCGGATTCCCCAAAAAATGTCGTTTAGGGCCTCAAAACGGCTCCGGAAGTTCAGGACCCGAAAAACTGCTAAAAATAGTAAGTTGTGCTACAATTAAGGAAACTAAAAATGCTGAGAAGGACAATGGTGGGGGTCCAGGTGGACTTGGCAGGTGGCCACCAATATCCACCTGGATCAATAGTAGAAGACAAGGAACAAATACAAGATAATAACAAACATAAAGAATTTATGATGAATGATGCAGAATAGGAGATGGACCATGAAATGACCCAAAGTGAGATGGAAACAGAGGACTATGAGCTCCAGGAAATTCTTGAGAAAGAGAACCTAGATTTGGAAGGTTTCTTGAATCAAGGAACCAAAGAAGGGTTAGACTCGTTACCTACAGAGGAGTTCAATAGGGTTCAGTAGCTATTTTTATGGAAAACCCAGACTAAAGGGGTGGAAGACAAAAATACAAAGATAGGCAGGGCAAGGAAGGAGTGAAAACAATGAAAAACACAACAGGACTAGCACCTAGAAACCCAGGGAAGAAAAGGGGCAGAAAAAAGCATAATGAGTTGTTGATGGAATGTGTAAAGCTAATGATAGATTCAAGTAAGATGAAAGACCTATCCAGTTACTCTTTTACTAATCTTTAATTATGAAGTTCACTTCTTGGAATATCAGGGGTCTAGGTAGTAAAAGAAAACAAAGATTATTGAATGACAGAATAAATCAAGCAGCTCCAAATATGATTTTCATCCAGGAAACTAAGTGTTCCATCCAGAAGATAAGAGATATCCATAGCAAATGGCTCAATAGATTTGAGTTTCTGGAAGTCAAAGTAGAGAATACAGCAGGAGGTATTCTCACTCTTTAGAATCCACAAAAAATTGACTTAATAGATGCGAAGGCATCTAGGGATTATTTATCTGTAGTCATTCAACCTGTGGGAGACAAGGAAACCTACCTGGTAATGAATGTTTACGGCCCTCAAAGAACGGACGACAAACTCAAGCTTCTAAACTCTCTGGAGAATCTTAGAGATAGACATGCAGGAATACCCTGGATCTTGGGAGGTGATTTCAACATGATCAAATGACTTACAGAAAAAAAAAAAAAAAAAAAGAGGAACTAGAGTTCTAGGCAAAGACTCTTTGGCTTTTCAAACCTTTATCGATAGATGAAGCTAGTGGACATTGTAACGAGTAATGGAATCTTTACTTGGAATAATAAAAGAGGAGGAGAGTCTCGGGTGGCCTCCAAATTAGACAGATTCATAATCTCAGAGGATCTTATGTTCAATGACAAGGAAATGGCAGCAAGAATGCTTCCCTTTGGAGGCTCAGATCACTAGCTGGTACAGCTGGAAGTTCAAGGCATTGGCACCCCCAGGAACAGACCTTTTCGATTTGAGAACATCTGGCTTCCTCACCAAGATTTCATCAGCAACATAGCCAAATGGTGGTCAGAAGATTTAAATATTCAGGGTACCAGAATGTTCCTTCTTCTGAAAAGACTAAAACACATCAAGCTCTAACTTAAAGATTGGAACAAGAATGAATTTGGCAATATCTTTGAAGAGAAAAAAACTATTGAAGGTAAAATGTAGGAACTCAACCAAGCCCTTATTACGGAGGGACATGACAGAGTCAAAAGTGATCAAGCTACCAAATATCATCAAAACTGGGAGAATTTATGCAAACAAGAGGAAATATTTTGGAGACAGAAATCTAGAGTTCAGTGGCTAAAAGAAGGTGAACGTAATACTAGATTTTTTCACAAATCCCCCATAGCAAATAGAGCTCATAACAGAATTTCTTTTCTCAAGGATGAAAGAGGAAATCTTCTCAATTCTCATGAAGAAATAGAAGTAGTTCTAGTTCAGCACTTTCGAAACATAGCAAAGGAAACCTGTTATGATAGAGAATTCCACATCCAAGACTTCACTAAGCATATACCCAGGATGGTTTCCAGAGAGGATAATGTCAACCTCTATAGGCCAGTGACTGAAGAGGAAGTTAGCGGAGTGCTCAAAGAAATGCAGAATGATAAGGTGCCAGGCCCGGATGGTTTCAATGTTGACTTCTTCAAAGCTTGCTGGAATATTGTCAAACAGGACATTCTGCAGGTTGTTGAAGATTCTAGAATGAACAGAACCATTTTGAAGGCTATGAACACCTATTTTATAGCCATGATCCCTAAACAGGAGTTGGCTCAAACCCCTGATAGGTTTAGACCTATAGCTTTGTGCAACGTGGTATACAAGATAATATCTAAAGTTGTTGCAAATAGACTCAAACCCCTCCTTCCTTCACTAGTTTCAGGGGAACAATCTAGATATGTGGAAGGAAGGAAAATTCTTAATAACATCATTCAAGCACATGAAGTAGCGCATTCTCTTACTAGTAAAAGAAAGGTTGGCATGATCATGCAACTAGACATTGCCAAAGCTTATGAGAAGCTAAACTGGATCTATATCAAGAAAGTTCTCATTCCTTTCGGTTTTGACCACAATTGGGTAAGATGGATCATGGCTTTGGTCACTTCTTCCAGTTTTTCAATTCTGGTCAATAGTTCTCCTTCGCAAACTTTCATTCCTTCCAGAGGCCTTAGACAGGGTGACCCACTCTCTCCCTTTCTCTTCATCCTCATGATGGAAGGATTGGGTAAGTCTATCAAGAATGCAAAAGAAGTTGGTAAAACAAGGGTCTCAAACTCTCGGACAATAGAAAGGCCTTAACTCACCAACAATTTGTGGATGACATCATGCTGCAAGGAATCCCTACAGTCAAAGAGGCTCTTGCTTATAAAAAAATCCTCAGTGACTTTGCCATGGCTTCAGGTATGGAAGTAAATCTTTCCAAATCTAAGGTTCTTTTTCTTCAATACTAACATTGCTATTCAAAGGAACATATCTAGAATTATGGGCTTTCAAAGAGATTCTCTCCCCAAATTGTCTAGGAGTTCCTCTAACTGCTAAACTGTTACACAAGAGCATCTAGGAGCTAATAATTAACAAATTACAAGACAAAACTAGGAAATGGGATATGAGATCTTTAAACTTGGCTGGAAGGTTGGTCCTCACAAAGGTTGTAGTACAAGCAATCCCAGTCTTTATAATTTCAGCTATCCTTGCTCCTAAAGGAATCCTACTTCAAATCAGAAACATACAAAGAGACTTTCTATGGGGCAAGGGGGAAGAAAAGAAGAAATGGGCCTTAGTTGCTTGGGAAAAAATTTGTAAGCCCAGAAACCAGGGGGCATGACCAGCTGAGATGGGGCAAGGGGGAAGAAAAGAAGAAATGGGCCTTAGTTGCTTGGGAAAAAATTTGTAAGCCCAGAAACCAGGGGGCATGACCAGCTGAGATGGGGCAACAATAATGAGGGGATCTATAATCTCAAGGAAGCTAAACTCATACTCCTTGAACTAGATTCCCATGATCTAGACAGGATTTGGCAAAACCTATGGAAGCATCAAGGTTGGATGAAAATTAAACTTTTTATGTGGTTGGTACTGCACAGGAAAATTCTAACCTAGGATAACAATAGGAAGAGGGGTATCCTGGGGCCTTCCAAATGCCAGCTCTGTGAAGCTCAAGAGGAGACAATGGAGCACCTTCTCAAAAACTGCATTTTACTTCCAGATTATGGGATACTTTCGCCTCTATCTTCCAACAATTTGATAGGGACATTGGAAGTATTTTCAATACCCTCACCAATTAGAGAAAGAACTTCTTGAATAATGAATTTTTGAGTTCAGCTTGGGCACTAACACCAAGCTTCATTATTTGGAATGTCTGGAAAGAAAGGAACAATAGAATCTTCAAGAATGTTAAGGAATCTCCCCATTATCTCTATGATTTGATCCTTAAACAGATTAAGGAAATTGTTGGCACTATATTTCGAAATCTCCCTACGAATCCCCCTTCTGCAACAGAATGCAGGATTCTCTGTAAGCTAGAGTTGTAAGGACTTGTTCCTCATGGATTAATCAGGAAAGCTTCATTCTGGATCCTGAGCTTGATTTCTGGCACCCCCCCCCCCCAAAGGGTTTTCTTAAATTCAACATTGATGATGCTTCTAAAGGTAATCTGAGTACAACCGTCCATGGAGGGGTGTTAAAGGATGACAATGGAAGTATTATGTTTATCTTCCATGGTCATTTAGGGAAATCCACCAACAACATGGCGGAGTTAATGGCCATGGAACAATGTCTTGAGTTCCTAGTTCAAGAAAACCACCAAAATACGATCATTGAAGCTGATTCCAAGTTAATCATTAACTCAGTCAAGAGAATAAGCTAGGGAATGAAACCGGAAAAAACCTCAAGAAACTGGAGGTTGATCTAAGTCTTTCAATGGATTCACAGTCACCTACAGAGCCTGAGAACAATCAGTTTTGCACATGTGCGAAGAAAGGCTAATAAACTGGCAGATTTGCTTGCCAATCAAGGAGTGATCTGCACAGATAATAGAGTGGCATCGAACTGGCAAGAACTCCCTCAAAACAGATTAAAAACAGAGTGTCAAAACCAAGAAAATGAAGATAAGATAATGTTCCTTAAAAGAACCATGGAGGCGGGCACAACTGACCAACAGTTGTGTGTTTAGAGGTTTGCTCATTGTCAGGTCTTTTGAGAGCGGCTTGTAGTGGTCAACAGGCGATTCCCAGGTTTTTATGTTCACTATAGTTTCCAGTTGTAACAGCAAGGATGAATTGGTTTTGTGGACAACAGGAAAAATGGTGGATGCTTTAAAACACAACGGTTTAAGGAGGGTTAATGCAGCGAATGGTCGAGAACCGGAGTCCATCGTAGGCTGTGAGACCAGAGGTTTTTCCGGTTGGCCTACTATATTGTGTCCCAAGCGGTTTTCTAGTGATCGCGGCACGCAAAAGTGGGAAGCGATTTTTCCATTTTGGGAGCGATTCCACACAGTGTGCTCCATTTGGTGGTGGGGACGGGAGGAATACCATCCTCATTGCACGCTAACGGGTGCAAAGGTAGGCAGGTGTGAAATCAGACTCAACCGTTGGATCATACAAAGTAGATCAATGGATGGGATTGATTATGCATGTCTGTAGGTCCTAGTGGTAAACGACGAGCTGCTTATCATAGTGAAATTGTCCATAGTTGTTAGATCAAATGGACAGGTTCAACGGTTAAGATTAAAAAAGGAAGTTAGGATTTGGCGAGAAGCGGGTGTCTTGAGTATCAAAAGACTTTTCACTCTAACCATTGAGCTGCGGGTTAAGAAGTCAGGCAGAAGCGAAACCTTTATATTATTGACACTATTGTTCCTTTCGGGTCCATATCCTGGCTCTTGTATCTTTCTTTTGAGGAATGTAAGGTTTGGTTATAGGGAGGAAGGCATAAGCTTTTAGCCTAGTTTTCAGGTTTTGATGTGGTCTCTCCATGGTCAACGACCATGCGGTAAATTTTGTATTTTATGTATTTTTTTTATAATTAATGAAATTGAAGGTTCGACTCTTGCATTAGCAAAAAAAATAAATTAAGTTTATATTTTTTCCTTAATAGGTGGAATATTTCATGTAGGTAAATACATATGGCATTTATAACTCAGATTATAAGTTCTAAGTAGATTCTATTTTCGATATATAAAAACTTTATCATTATATTGGTGCATCCACCCAAAATATTCAATTATTGGGTATCTAAAAAATGTTTTGTGTTTATCGGACTTGTAAAGTCTTTACATGATCCCCTGTAGTAATTGTTATAGAATTATTGTATATGCTTTTTAAGCTGGTAATGACTTAAGATAATCTTAGAGAGAATGAATGATTTCTCAAAATTGTATATTTCACGTGAATGTTGGCGTTGAGTCTAGTTTATGATTATTGTTGTATTATAAATTTGCATGGATAATTTTTAATGTAAATATTTATTGTTATATTTTTGGAAATGATTATCTTAAAAAAGTAACTTATATATAAATTATATATTGTTTTTTTGTTCTAAGTAAAGCTATTCTATTAATATGAGAAAAATATGGTTACATTGAGGCACAGGCCTCAGCAGTACTTAACATCATCTGTCAAAAAATAACTTGACTACCCCATCAAAGGGGAAACCAGTCCACAAAGGCAAAAAATACCCACATATGGGTTATTAGTCTTAAAAACAGGAAATATCAAAACATGGCGAAAAACCCAAGAATGTTTAATCAGAACAACCATTGCAGAAAAGACCAGTCAACAAAAGAAATACCCAACTGGCATAAGGGTGACACCTGGCTGCCATGTGTCATCACTTGAGGTCATTCGGGGCGAGCTCCTCTTCAATGAGGCACACATACTTATACCAATTATCCTCCTCCTCTGACACACCGGCTTGAGGCCCACAGGCAGTTTGAACGCCACTAGAGCTGCCAGTAGCTACATGCGGCTCTGATGTGTCAACCATTCTGGCACCAGGTGTTTACGTGTCTCCAGATTTTCCTTCCGTTGCATGCTGACTGCCACCCAGCACCTTGCCATGCAGGGTGACCATCTCCTCGTCCATTGTTTGCTTGCCTGTATCACGGTCACTTCTGAGCCTGTGAGTGTCTTGTTGCTGCACTCCAGTGTTCCCCGACGGAGTATCCTGCGGATCATTTTCTTCAAAGAAAACGATGGTGATAGTAGTTATAATGACGGGACTATTCAAGGTGTTGCAAAAGCGAAATTGGGTTGAGTGGGGAGCAGGGTGAGCAGGGAGAGGAAAATTGGTTGTGTGGATAGCAGCATCTCTTCGACTAGCACCTTGAAGCTATGCGTGTCCACGGCCACTGCGGGTATCAGGATACCTGCCAGCGAAGGAGCCATATGGGTTGGGAATGTCAGGGGAAGGGGAGGCGGAGGCGGAATCAGGGCTAGGCGTCATAGGAGGGCGGACACTACCACCACGACATCCCCCGCTTCGACTTCGCATTCGATGATGAATGCGTGCCATGGAAGAGTGCAGAGCCGAGCTCTCAATGGGGGAGTTGGCTGAAGAATTGAACAGAGGATGAGCAAGGGAAGGCTAGGCTGATGTCAAATTACAGAGCCTGGTTTGGGAGAAGTGATGCACATTACCCAGGTCTACACAACTTACCAACCAGCAACGACTCTCGGTAACAGTGCGAGAACAGGGCTTAGCAGCTTGAGGCGGACAAATGCACTGGAGAAGGGGGGAAGAGCAGCATTATGGTGATGGGAATCCATTGCAGTGCGCAAAATGGGTAACTCTCGACCAGAGTACCCATTTAATGAGGCTTGCAGGCTACCATGAATTCGTTTCAGGCTGGCATGGGAGGCAACGCAGATGGCCATATGGCCCGTCCTCTCACCGCCCATCAGTCTAATCATGTTAAATGTCAAAATTGTCGCCCGCATCCGAGTTATAACTTATATATTGTTACAAAATGGAAATTTAAATTAGAAAATCATATTTTTAATTAATATTATAATGATTAATTATAAATTCATATTAAAACTAATCATGCTAAAAAAAATTGAAAATTCAATACCTTATAACCTCAAATTCTACACTGGATAAGTGACATTAAAAAAAAGCCAAATCCTTGTAGGAATTTCAACTAAGGGAAGGGCATTATATAGGATTTGTTATTATGTAACCCCACTTTGTGGACCCCTCGCAATATTGTCATGTACATTTTGAATTAGTCGCTTCACATATGTCGATGGGTTCTTTTCACTCATAAATATAAATGATATATATAATTCTATTTTTTTTAAACGGATGGCCAGCAAAAACAAATAAGACACTATGATTAAAATAGTTGTTAGGGACTGCACATGATACACGATTCCCGCTATTATTGGAAAGACCGATTTGTCTTCTTGCTCATCGATTTTTATTTGGTGTACGAAAACTCCTACCTTAGTTGGTTCGAAAATTAAGTATAGATAATAATGAAATTAAAATAGGAATGTAAGACAGCTAAGAATAACTGCAAACCATATGGTAAAGATATATTATGAATGAAAGTGACGTTAAAAACAAATAATTGATTTACTTCTAATATCTATGTTATATTCACAGATTAAGACATTATGGAAGAATAACAATTTTTTTTATTAATACGATGGAAGAGCTATTAAGTTACAACACATGGGAGAAGTTTGATGCAACAAAGTGGTCCTCAAAGGTATTTTTTGGATAGATCTTTTGGATGGGTTTGTTGTCTTTTTATGTGTTCCAAATGTATGTTGGGTTGGGTAAAAATATAGTGGAATTTTTAATCCAGATTTTTTAAATTTTTTGGGGTTTTATTTTGCAATATGGAGTAACCAGACTTTAAAAGATGTATTTAAATGTAAATGCCAATGCTCTCTTTATAATTGGATTTTACTATAATAAAAGATTCTACTATAATATTAAGGTATTTAAAGATTCTACTATAATATAGTGGAATTTTTAATACAGATTTTTTAAATTCTTTGGGCTTTTATTTTGCAATATGGAGTAACGAGATTTCAAAAGATGTATTTAAAGGTAAATGCCAATGCTCTCTTTATAATTGGATTCTACTATAATAAAAGATTCTACTATAATATTAAGGTATGAGGAGATGCTTAAAAAATAAAAATAAATTATATAATAACTGGAGAGTTAAAAAAAGTTATGGTATTTATTTGGTATTTAATAGTATAAAGAATGTATAAAATATAAAATAATATAATATATATTAATTTCAAAAATAGTTATATGGATATTAAAGTATGTTGTGTAATACAATATAGAAAGTATTGAGAAAGTTTTATACCCAATAATTAATAATTGATGATTAGACTCAACTCAATGAAATACAATTAAATGATGATAGAAATGGGTGGAAATGGAGGTTACAAATGTAATGGTGATGTTGGTGGGTAGAACTACTCCATGTGGTCAAGTTTGTTTCTAAGTTTGTTTCCATTTTGCGAGGATCTTAGCCCCAAAAATATTTTACCAAATGAGGTGATGAAACTTTTTGTGTATAAGTTGTCTTTTCCACCTAATCTATGAAAGTTCAAGCTACCCTTGCATGGTATTCTATATTTCTTCTATAAAATTGTATCTTCTAACAAATATTCTTGAGCTTCGAGTCCATTTCCTCATCCAACATGGAAAGTTCATACATTGTTACCTTTCCCACATTCACTACTTAGTAAATGTGCATATGAAGGGTATGTTGACTTACTAGAATTATCACCCACCTTCTTCAATACTCCAAAAAGAACATATGATACAATGTTAATCTTGTAACAAGAGCTTGTAACTTTTCATTATTCTATTGTAATAAAACTTTATCTACCACTTTGAAAGATTTGTCTATTCCACGTTAAACATGTTTTCCCTAACTTCTCCTTGTTGGTTATTGACAAAGCCCAAAGAAAAATGTGGAAAATACCCAAACAAATTTCTGAAGGAAAATTATTGGTAAAAATATGGATTACTTTGTTCTAAAATAGTTGGAGGTAGATTATATTTTATCATTGATCTAATACATGCTTCTGACTATATCCCCTCAAAAATTAAACCAATATCCTATTGACTACTTTTGTGGTGAATTAAATGTTGTAGATATTAGTGTCCACCTTTTCCCATTGTGTAATATAAAAATCACTAAGAAATATTATATAAGTGTGTAATATGATACTTCTTGGTATCCCAAAATACATAGATTTATGTTCAAATAATATGTTTATCAACTATCGCAAATTGATAGTAAAGCTTTCTTAATCGTAGCAAACCACAAACAAACTCCGTTGAAATGTTTTCCATGCTTAAATGAATACAATGCAACAAACAAACTCCATTGAAATGTTTTCCGTGCTTGAATGAATACAATGCAACAATGAAACTCAGAAATAGTAGGGAATCATTTTGCTTATGACCAGAAGATAGATGGTTCCCATAACTGCAGAGGGTCTACAATATCTTCACCTAAAACATGTGGGTCACAGCTATATTCGTAAGTGTCTTGACTCTCTTGTGATGACGCGCTGTGGAAACTAGGATCCCAACCTCCTTGATCATATCCTGTAATGGCAGTTAAGAGATTAGCATGTTGTAGAGTAATGTTAGCCAGCTCTGCTTGAGTGGAAACCAATCGCGATTGCACTTCTTGTAGCTTTTTCTGGAGATCATCGATTTCTGCTGTACACCCATATACAGGATCTCTGTCTCTGGCTCTTGCCTCGTACACCAGGCTGCTTACTGCATCACCTCTCTGCTCGGGTAGGAGATCCTGTAATTATCACAGATCACCATAAAGCCATTGGATTATGATCACTTGTTTCAATGTCGAAGAATTGATGTTTTGCATCCTACCTATAATTAACGAAATAAAACGAACCTGTAGTAGTTTGAGGACATGGCCATATCCGAATAATCTGTGCACCAACAGGAACTTATAGGGATCATTCTGCGGGAAATAAGGTGCGAGCACACATTTATCTGAACATTTCTTTTTCTGAAATCTGCAAGCAGCGCAAGCACTCTCTGCCTTGCCAACTAGGCGGGCCATATGCAAAATCTGGTTAGTTCCCATCTTTCTTTCTCTCTGAAAGAAAGCATTCATATTTAGGAAATATGGTTGCATGGTTACCTTAAATCGATTAATTAAAGCCATGAGAAATTTCATGGAAGATAATTTAGTCCAATTGAGTCATGCGGCAGCCGCGTATACCCGAGAGAATAACGATTGAATGGAAAAGACGTAGAAAATGACGCGGAGATAGAGATATTAAATTGGTAGTGGACAATAGACCGCGTGGTGACCGAAAGCTATCCTTATTGCTTCATCCCGTGTCCTCGTACTACTTTCTCAGTCATCGCTCTATTTATCGCGAACCCGATATTTTTAATCTGGTTCATATTATAGTCAACCTAGTGTTTTTCCTAAATAAATAAACGTGATGTTGATATTTCATCTAATTTTTTGCATCTTATTGTTAACATTGATGTAGTTTGACTTATACGATAACGTCAACGTCATTGCTGATACACTGTGAGTGGCCTAATTTTTTGCATTTTACTGTTAATCTTGAAGGAGTTTGACTTGATACAGGAAGTCGGATTTCTGACTCCTGAGACGCTTTGAGTTGATAAAGGATGACCCCTTCAAGTATAGAAAGACCGATAAGAAAGAGAGAATGATGATGCATTGAGGCAACTTCACCATATTTTCTTCATACGATTAAACAAAAGGTCTGCGTGAAAAACGTACTTTGTTGAAGGACACCGAAAGCGGTGTAAATATTCTGTACCCAGTTAATGTCATTTTTTCCGTACTGTTGTTATGTGTGCTTGTGTGTTATTGTTGTATAAACAAATATTAAATATTAAATTTTATTATAACCAGAAAAGATTAAATTTCTAAAATTGATTTGTCTCCAATAAATGGAAAAATTGTTTTAAGAAAGTTTTTTAAAAGAAAATATAAAATCTAAATGAATATATTAATTTATTTTTAGTTTTAATTTTATTTTATGTATTTAAGAAATCAAAAGTGACAAAAACAAATTACAACAGCATCACATAACATAATATTAATCTAGATTCATATTCTAGATTTATCAAGAGGAATCAAATCTCTCAAAAAGTAAACCTTTTAATTTTTTAAGTGCAACACTTGAACATTCCAACTCTCTCATCCCTTGATAGAGTCATAGTTAAAATCGATCTAAGTTGTAGCTTAATTATTAATAATTAATGATTATAATTATTATTTTTGATATTTTAAAAATTGCATTTTATTTTTATGTAATTTGAAAAAGTCAAAACATTATAATTAGTAAAATAAGTTATAATTTTAATAATTTAATAATATTATTAATTTATTTTTAACATAATTACAATATACTTAATAGTGCCTCTAGGTTAAAAAAGTAAAATAAATTAAGATAAATAGTATAGTCTATTGTTCTACAATTTGGAAGTTTTTGAATATTTCTGTGTAATATACCCAAAGTAAGGATTTCTTAGAATGACATGTTTGAGTTGTAAACTTTCTAGTGCCCCAAGGGTTTTTCAAGGTATTGAATCCATATATTTCATAAGAAACCCATTTTAAACAACAAAAATTAAGATTTGACCAAAAAAAAGTATCGCAAAAATTCTACCAAAACCCATTTATTTAAATTTTCAACAAAATCAGAAAAACAATTTAAATAAACAATGTGATTTTTAATTGCAATATTTCCACAATTTGGTAAAATTACCAAAAAAACTTAAAAATATTTTTATAATAATAATTAAATAAATAATAAAATTTATATTTATAGCTCTGTTATTATAGCACCCACTATTTTGTTACGCGTGGTGGGTAGGGCAATTGAAGTTCGCAATTGAAATTCGGAGGGTTAAATTGATGTACAAGAATTATATTTTTTTTAATAATTTATTTAAAAGATTATTATCCCACCGTCCGCAAATTAAACTGCAATCTAAAGTTCACATTATAAAATTTAAATGTCTATTTTTTAAGTAATTTGTTTTATTTTTCTTATTTTCTATTGGTTATAGTTTTATTGTGTTAATATTGTATTTGTCACTTTTGTTATCAGTGGATTTAATATTTAAGCTGATTTGCTTTGGCAACACACATTTAATGTTCTAGAATTATTATGGTTTTTTTTTCTCCCACAAGACCCTAAATGAAGTCCCTTTTAACTATAATTTCTAGTTATGTCCCTTAAATCCTTCAATCTAGGAGTTTTGTGACTTAGGTGACCTCATAACTAAAAAGTTAGTTGGTGGCTTCATTTTATTAGTTTATGGTTTAATAGTGCAATAAAGATTAATTTTGTTCTTTTTTTTTAAATAAAAATTAAACACTTAACATAAAATTATTATTACAAAAAGTATTTCAGTAAAAATCACAAATGAAATTATAACATTTCACAAAATATTTATTATACTAAAAATATGAAATAAATTATTATTATAATTAGTTAATTAATTTATGAAAATATTTTATTCATTATTATAATTACGGCTCTGTCAATCATCTCCAATGAAAGTTTGGTTTTTTACTTTAATTTAGCTATATTTAAACTAAGCTAGAACATCTATAATATTGCATTTATTCAAGTATAACAGTTGATTCATATCTATATCTTTGGAAGTTCAATAATTAAACTAAGTGACAGGAACCCTAGCTATGTGGCCTTGTTTATTTTTGTTTGTTAGTATTGACAACAAATTAGTAATGTTTTTATGTAAATTTTAATTAGGTGGTTGCATATCGAATTGTCGGTTAGTCAGTTATGATAGATGTAACGATAACTCATGCCATAAAACTAATGTAATACACCTGCAATAAAATCGCAGCGGAGAATCATAATTGCATCATTCATTCAGTTCAAAAAACAGTTTTCATATCTTGGCGAATCTTGGCTATGGTTCCGGGTTCTTGTCTCTTTCATTGTTTTTATCTGTCTTGATCAACAATTGGTATCAGAGCCCAGTGACTGTGTGGGTTGTGCGACGGGAAGAACTTGTTGCTGCGTGTGAAGACCCTGCTGCTGCGTGGAGAAGCTTGAGGCGAACAGAGCCTGCGTTGCCTGCGTGAAGAGACGAGCCTACCGGTGTGGGTGAATGTGTGAAGGAGCCTGCGTAAAGAAGACAATGTCGTTGCCTGCGTGAAGAGACGAGCCTGCCGGTGTGGGTGAATGCGTGAAGGAGCCCGCTAAAGAAGACAATGTTGTTGCCTGCGTGAAGAGACGAGCCTGCCGGTGTGGGTGAATGCGTGAAGGAGCCTGCGCAAATAAGACAATGTCGTTGCCTGCGTGAAGAGACGAGCCTGCCGGTGTGGGTGAATTCGTGAAGGAGCCTGCGTAAAGAAGACAATGTCGTTGCCTGCATGAAGAGATGAGCCTGCCGGTGTGGGTGAATGCGTGAAGGAGCCTGCGTGAAGAAGACAATGTTGTGCGTTTTCATGAGCCTGTCCGTGTAAGGGTTGTGCGTGCGTTTAAAGGAGAGACAGCGTTGATGTCTGTGCGTTGAAGCAACTGCCACCACTGTGCTGCGTTGAAGCAACTGCCACCGCTGTGCGGGCTGTGGCATGGTGTTGTGGCTGGAGAAGAGCCCTGTGGCGTGGTGTTGTGGCTAGAGAAGAGCCCTGTGGCATGGTGCGTGGCTGGAGACTATATAGAGAGCCTGTCTGGTTGAAGATTGCGCAAAGAACCTGCGATGTTGGAGAAAGACGCGTTTCTGCTGCCAGAGCTTGATCCGGGTATTTTATTGTTTTTTTTGTCTCAGAAATTTTTTTCCAGAAAGCAGTCAGGAAACAAGAACAATTTTGTTTTATCTTAGAAATTTTTTTAGAAAGTTGTGAAAGTAAAGTTCTTTAAATTCAGAATAAAGGAAAAAGAAGACAGATTTATTTTTAAGGAAAGGAAAAAAATTTTAAGGGTTCTTTCTATTTGGAGAAATAAGGAAATATAAAACCCTAGAAAGTCTGAAACCCTAGGAAAGAAAAATGGCCAAGATGTCGAATGCGAAATTCAAGGTGGAGAAATTCACCGGAAAGAGCAATTTTGCTCTTTGGAAACTGAAGGTTAGGGATCTACTTGTGCAACAAGGGTTGCACAAGGCATTGGATGGGGCGACTAAAAAACCTGCAACCATGACTACTTCAGACTGGGAGGACTTGGATGCCCGAGCTCTCAGTACCATCCAGCTATGTCTAACGGATGAAGTTCTCTTCAACATTGTTGAAGAGACTACGGCGTCAGGATTGTGGGAAAAACTTGAAAATCTTTATATGACAAAATCATTGACCAACAGAATTTTATCTGAAAAGACAGTTATACAGTCTTCGAATGAAAGAAGGTTCAAACGTTGCAGAACATTTGAATGTTTTTAATACACTAATATGTCAATTAACAGATATGGAAGTCAAAATACA
>APFE031673673.1:379060-472479 GCA_000404065.3 Pinus taeda | reverse complement strand
TGCGTTGTCCACTACTGAAGCCGAATATATAGCTGCCTCAGATGCCAGTAAAGAAGCAATTTGGTTAAAGGGTCTGCTAGATGAAATTGGAAGAAAGCAGGAGAAAGTAGATGTACTTTGTGACAGTCAAAGTGCTATTCACTTGGCTACAAATCCTGCCTATCACAGCAGAACCAAACACATTGATGTGAGGTATCATTTTCTGAGACATGTGATCGATGGCGGAAAAGTAGCTCTTAAAAAGGTCCATACACGAGAGAATTGTGCAGACATATTCACAAAGCCAGTAACAGTAGAGAAGCTGCAGTGGTGCTTAGCCTCTCTTGGCTTGTAGAAAAGATGATGAATGGGCATGGGCAAGAGATTAGGAAATTGTTGTCAAAGTGGAGTTTGTTAGTATTGACAACAAATTAGTAATGTTTTTATAAAAAATTTAATTAGGCGGTTGCATACAGAATAGTCGGTTAGTCAGTTATGATAGATGTAACGATAACTCATGCCATAAAACTAATGTAATACACCTGCAATAAAATCGCAGCGGAGACTCATAATTGCATCATTCATTCAGTTCAAAAAACAGTTTTCATATCTTGGCGAATCTTGGCTATGGTTCCAGGTTCTTGTCTCTTTCATTGTTTTTATCTGTCTTGATCAACATTGTTGGGCATGGTGAGGAGGGCAATTGAAGTTAAAAATTGAACTTTTGAGGATTAAATTGATGTACGAGATTTATAAAATAATAATAATAATAATTTATTTAAAAGATTATTTAGAAAAATGGCTCTTTTGGATCAATCACAAGTATTTTTTAGATCAATTTTTTTGAACCATCCACTCCCATTCATCATCACGAATAGATAGAGGACTTGATCTAACAAGAAAAATAAATAATGTGGAGATGTTCCACAAAATTCCAACTGAAAAAATCGAATACGTTAGAAAGTTTAACTTTATTCAAACATAAAATAGTAAAAAAAATTAATTAGTTAATATTTTATTTAAACATATAGAAACTTAAAAAATAAAAATAGAATGAAAAATAAATAAATTTTAAAAATAAACAATAAGAAAGAAAAAAAAATTATATATATAGCTCTACACCCCTAAATAAAAATTAAAAAAAAAAAATCTAAACAACTACAATTACTTAAATGATATGTTATCATGCTTAATTTTTCCACAATGCGAATATTTCAACTTGGTATCATTCCTAACCTTATGTTCATGATGATTGTCACTTTCCGACCACCAAGTTCAAAACTTTCGAATTATATGGATTAATGTGACTAACTTAACCCTCGGTCAAGGCAGTTTAAAATATAAGGGGTCACGCATGGGTTGACTTCTATCATCACTAATTAAGTGAACTATACCACCCTAGGTGATATTTGCAAGTAATAGGTTTTGTTTTTATTATTTCAATGTTGAATTACAAACATGTTTTTATACTCCCAACAAGGATCATATGGGTTGAATAATAGATGGGAACCTTACTCCTTTTTATTAATGTTGAATGATGGTCTCTCATGTTTACAAGTGGTTGCGTAAATAACTTTCCCGAAGCACAACTAGCTATCACATACCTTGGGATTCGATGATACCAAATCAACGGCCCTACGTAATTAGGGCTAGATCTACAGCCAAAAATGAATGGGGGTTCATTAGGGTAAATGACCTCCTCCTCTAGTGTTGCAGCGGTTCATCCTGGAAATCACACTGTCATTGGAATCTACTCTACAACTTCTGGAGGGGTGATATGATGGTTCTCAACTCATGCAGGCTCTCTCTAATAACAGGTAAGCTTCATGTTGTGTAACCTTCACCGATATTTCCCTATGAATTTGCTCGACTAGTAATTGGATCTTTGTGATGTTCGATAGGTAAAAGTACAGATGTTGTTGGCTTCTCAGAGGTCTTCGGGTACTTCCAAAAATGACCACTCCTTGTTACTAGGAGCTAATCAGGGCTAGCAAGGTAACTTCATTTTCTTTTTCACTACCAGTCTTTCCATTTTATTTGGTAGCTTCTAGATTTGTTTCTAACTAAAAAGGTTCTCAATTTCAGATGCATGGCCAACAGAATAATCTTCATCCTTGGTAATCTTCATTTCGTGCCGCTTATATTATTTTCATATTGGATTTTTGTTATATGAATAGTTATTTGACTTATTCGAGATTATTTGTGTTGGACAGGTAAGGTTTATGAGTTCTATAGAATCTTTTTATGCTATGGCTAGTTTCCTTGCTAGGTCCAGACCCTCTGCTTACACCTCCCTCAATGAGGAAGCTAATGGTTTTGTATTTAAAGTTCACCAAATACCAATTCCTTTCTAGCCAATCCATTCTGATTAACACATCATAAGATCCCAATGGAAACATATTTAAGTTCACCTTAATTTTTTGTCCTACTATTTCAACAACACAATTTTCCAGCTTAGTAGTCACTCTTCTTTTAGCCCCAGTAGCCAGTTGTAATAACTAGGAGTTTTGAAATTTGACAATTTGCAAATGCAACAAATCAACTAACTTTGGACTGATATAACTAAGGCTTGCACCTGGGTCTATTAAAATAGAAACAAAATGATTTTTTATTTTACCTTCAAATTCTACCATCGCATGTTGATATTCAACCTGGTGATTTTTGTTTGGCCAACTTCAGCCACCTTCCCCTTTCTGCTTCATTTGTTGATAGCATATTCAAAATTTTCGAATAACTTCATCCATCGACTTAGGATTACCAAATTCTTACCTTTTCTTCATGAAAGTTGGAAAGCTATAAATATAACGTCGCAACTTAGCTTTTTCTTCATGAATATAAGGAATATATTTTAGTGGGGAGGTAAAATTAGCTACAAATTCATCCATGGGTTGTTGTCCTAACTTCAGATCATGGAATTATTTTATCTTTTCATCATAAAACCATTCTGTTAAATATTTATCCTTAAGATGCTTCTGAAATTTGTCCCATGTCACTTCTTATTCATCAATTCTTCGAACATTTTTAATTTCTTCCCATGGAATTATTTTACCTTTTCATCATAAAACCATTCTGTTAAATATTTATCCTTAAGATGCTTCTGAAATTTGTCCCATGTCACTTCTTATTCATCAATTCTTCGAACATTTTTAATTTCTTCCCACCATAAGGTGGATTTACCTTGTAGTTGATAAATTTCCAACTTGTCCTTTAAATTGTTGTCATATTCATAAATTTGGAAGTATTTTTTCATATTGATTAACCAAACATCAACATCTTTCTCCACTTCTCCATAAAACATCGGGGGTTTGATTTTCTTGAAATCTCCAAGCAATTCAACCAATTGTGTCTTGGTCCCCTTTTTATCAAAAGCATTTTCATACTCATCCTCATTGTAAATTTTTGCCTCCCTCAAATTCTAGGTTGTCCTCTCTTTTTTGATGCATCTCAACTCTATTTCCATCATCAGGACCGGGATTTGGATTTCTTTGATTTTTTTTTATCTAAAATGATTTTCATAATTCTCTCATGTTAAAACCTAAGACTCTCATTATCAACTCTTAAATTCGTCATCTCAGCTCACAGTTATTGAATTGTTTCCAACAACATTGCATTTGTGTTGTGAGTTTCTTCTCCCAACTGAACCCACATTTCCATGTTAGTTTTTGTATAAGGTATAGGTCCAAATCCTACTAATTGTATCCCAGGTGGAGTGATTCCAGATCCTCTCCTCTTGTTGCTTCTATTGTCTGTGCATCATTAATACCTTTTGTTATTGCACAGATTCCCAAAAAGGCCACATTGTTTAAACTGCAGTGATCTGATATTGTTGGTCATATACACTACACTCTACACCCCTAGATTAAAATAAAATAAAGAAATAAAAATTCTACCATGAAACAAGGACAATTACGTAAATGGTATTATGTACCATTACTTAAATGATATGATGTCATGCTTAATTTTCCCACAAATATTTAAACTCGGTATCAGGTTGAGAACTTCGGAATTATATCGATTAATGTGACTAACTTAACCCTTGTTCGAGGAAGTTTAAAATATAATGGGTCACGCATGGGTTGACTTCTATCATCGCCAATTAAGTGAATTGCCCCACCCTAGGTGATATTTGCAAGTAACATGTTTTGTTTTTATTATTTCAATATTGAATTACAAACATGGTTTTATACTCCCAACCGTGATGTTATGGGTCGAACCATCGATTGGAACCTTACTCCTTTTTATTAATGTTGAACGATGCACTCTCACATTTACAAGTGGTTATATAAAGAACTTTCCCAAAGCCTACAACTCGTTATCACTTACCTTGGGATTTGTTGATACCAAATCAACAACCCTACACATTTAGGGCTAGATGTATAGCCATAAATGAATAGGGGTACGTTAGGGTAACTAACCTCCTCCTACAGTGTTGTAGTGCTTCAGTATATCAATCACCTTGTCATTGGAATCCATTTTACAAATTTTGGAGGGATGATACTGTTGGTTCTCAACTCATACAAGCTCTCTCTAATAACAGGTGAGCTTAATGTTGTGAAACCCTCACTAATTTTTCCCTGTGAATTTGCTCGACCATTAATTGGATCTTGGTGACATTCGACAGATAAGAGTATAGATGGTGTTGGATTCTCATAGTTCTTCTTCGAGTACTTCCAAAAATGACCACTCCCTATTACTAAGACCTACTCACAGATAGAAAAGTAACTTTGTTTTCTTCTTCATTACCAGCCTTTCCTTTTTATTTGGCAGTCACTAGATTTGTTTCTAATTGAAAATGTTCTCAAATTCAGAGGCATGGTTGGCAAAATAATCTAAGTTCATCCCAGGTAATCTTCATTTCCTACTTATATTATTTGGATATTGGATTTTTTTATATGAAAAGTTATTTGACTTATTCAAGGTGATTTGCATTGGATATGTAAGGTTTACGAGTTCTATAGCATATTTTATGCTATGTAGTTACCATGTCGGTTGTGGACTCTTTACTTATAGATTCTTTTGTTTTTTTTTCGGGTTTCACCGAACTCTATGACTCTGGTTTAAGTTATTTCTTTATTATTCCATATTCCTATATTTATATTTGAAAAATGTAATCTAGGGTTTAACTGCTAGGGTTTCTTCGAGAGGGAAGTTACGATACTAGGATAGTATAGCATGTGAAAATTCCTAGATCTAACAATCTCATGAATCCCACTGCAACCAACTGAATCTACTTCACCAGATTGTAAATTACATTACAAGCTTATTTCAGATTTATTCTTGAAACATTGAAGTAAATTACTGAAGTATCCTACACCAATTAAATATGGTTCTGAAACATAGACACTGAGCAAGGAAGATACAAATGCATAGGACACATTGATTTTTGGACAATAGTCCCTGAAAAATCCAATGCGGTAAAATCGGTGCAGTAGCTCTAAGGGTTTATTTTTATTAAGCAGTAGAAAATTTTGAATACATCACTGAATACCTCACAGGGTTACTCAGTTACAAAGAGAAATACTGGTAGAAGTTTTGTGATTTTTACCTCACACAATCACTGAGAAAAAGTCTCGGTTGTTCCGGTTGCTAGCTGAGGTGCCCACGACAGGCCCTGTGCTAGCTTAGTGTTGCCTCTACGTTGTTCCAATGTCAACCCTTCCAGGCACTATGTCACCCAACTGGGGAATTGATCAATAGCCCATAGTCACTGCTCTCAGCATCTCGGTCTCACACCTCAGCTTCCGGCTACTGAAACTAATCCTCTACTCTAATTTTCAACTTTCTCTCTCTCCCTCTGTGTTACTTCTATGTGGCCCTTCTATCCCTACGTCAAGCTCTACATCAAGGCTTCTGGATCACTCATTTCCTCTCTCTAATAATGTATCTCCAGTTGAGAATCTCTCTCTATCTGGAAGTTGTTATCCCTGCCCCCCAATTGCAAGATATCTCCTCAATTGATTTTTCCTCCCAAGAACTTCTCACTTCAGAAAAATGATTTTCTCAATCTCTCTATGTGTTTTCCAAATGACTCTCAAGCCCCTTCTTATATCTTGATGTTGTATAACCAAAATCCTAGATTAAATCTTAATCAAAGGCTCAGATCGTTTTGGCTTGATCTGTGGCTTTTTCTAGAAATTTCACCTATGATTAGATTAATACCCTTTAATATCTTAATTTTCCTAAGTTCAGACTTAGGAACCCCATTAAAAATATTAATTATTTTAATAAAATCACTTCTTGGTGGAATTTTCGAAAACTATTTCTAGGTTCTTTGGAATACATGTGCCCAAGCATCCCTGCAAAATTTCAAGCTTAGAGCACATCTAATGCTACCCAAAATCAACATGTTACTCACTAGGTTATTGATTATGGAGTTCGAACTGGTATCAGAGAGATTACCCCCTATAAATTTTCTGTATTTTCTTTTGGATAATATGATGCATTGACCTTAATATTAATGGGAATACTTGTAATTTATTCATATATTGAATTTGTATGTGTGACCACACGATCCCTCTCTGTCCTATACATTTTTTTATTACAAAATGACATAAAGTTTTTCTTTTTGTTTATTGTTGTTAATGTATCAAAGATATGATTATTTTTTGCACTACATGACCTTAATATATGGTTAGTTCTTATATTATGCACATTTGATTATGATTTTTTTAATCAATTCGTTATTTTTCGGCTTACACAGACACAGATATGTTTTTCTGTATAATAAGGTTATTGAAAAAGCTTTTTTCTCATATTTCCTTTTGTTCTCCACTACATCTGTAAATATTCACTAGTATCGAGTAGAAAGGTGGGACCTAATCACCTGGTACCTTCCCACTACCTACAGGATACTTATGTAATAACCCTTATGAGACTCTAGACAACTCCTTAACAGACTTTGGTTTGTAGTTTGGAGTTTAACCAATTTTTGAATTCTATTTTTCCCCTATTCTCTATTATCACATAATTCTTTTCTTTCAAAAATTGGTAGCCCCTTTCCCCATATTAATTGCTACTATTACATAGTTTCTCTTCAGATTATGGAACCTATGGCTGATGTTCCTACCTAAAGGCCAAGGGTATCTTTTCACTCCTCAACGAGAAAAGAAAATGCAGATTTTATTGTTCTATACAAATAAACCCTTCTTAACAACTTCATATTATACACAATCATAAATATAGTCTTGTTTTCCCAAATTTAGAAAGGAAATTATGTTCTTTATTCACAGTAAACAAAAAATAAAGAAATTAATCTTTTAGAAAAAAAAAAATTATAACAACAAACAAAATCTCATAATCTCGAAAAATATTTAATGCACTTATCTACAATAGTCTGTACTGTTAGGAAAACTCAATTAGGAAAATACCACTCCTTCCTACCAACAAGATAGTTATTATGTCCAGTTCTCCCCTCGAGCTTCTCAACTTCCAAGACAGAGAGTTCAACAGTGACCTATTAAGGTCATTTCATAGACATCAAGACCCAATCCAACCTAGAACTTACAGACTCCTATTTGTTCCTGGAGTTTTCCACTAGCTCAAGTCCAACTCAAGAAATACTCCTCGACAATGTCTTGTCGCACCTTCCCAACATCTTGTTCAGGTTCCTTCTTCTCTCTCAAGGTGTCTTTAGCTCTTTCCTTCCTTCCTCTTATCAACCCCCTTATTTTCCCACTGAGATATTTTTATCTCCAGGAAATGAGAGAAGATAATTGTCTCTTATTGTATGGAAGTTAAAAATTCATTTAGGGTATTTTCCATTAATTTCAAATACTCGCCACAATTTTCTATTGATAAAAAGCAAAAATAAAAATAAGCCTTTTAAACACTTTAGAGTTCACTACGCTTTCCTCTAAGCTTCCAGTTACCAGAGTCTCATACGGTAAAAGTAAATGACACTAAATAATAAATGTTTACAGTAACTGGGGGTGTTACACCTTCCCACCCTTGTGCGAAACATCATCCTCGATGTTCATTCATTCCCTTGGAATATGCCAAGATATGCTTGTCGCATAAAGATTTCATCCTCCCGAGTGGCCTCTTCTAAGCTAAATTTCCTCCACTGCACTTTAACCAGGGGCGATAGCTCACCTCTATAACATTGTTTTTCTATGATCAAGAATACGAAGAGATTCTACCAGGAACTCTCTATCTAGTTCAACCTGTTTCACAATTATAAAATTTCCATTAGATTTTATTTAATCATTGAATCGAGTCATAAATATATTCATAAAACTTTTCACATTACATGTTACATGTAAATCTTTCCAATTTATGATATGTCTATTATGGTGAAGTAAAATCTTAAGTGCGGACTTAAACAATTCCTTTAGCCCAATAGCGGGTCTAGCTGCAACTGAGACATTCTATGGAATATTTCCTTAGGTTAGAACCAATTAAGAGGGCCTACCTCTTAGTAATCTTGCCCTGTTTGGTGATGACCTTGCTTTCTTGCTCCATCTATTTCTCGTTTCCTTCTTCTAACACCTGAAACAAGTAAACAACCATGATAATGGACAAATTGTAATTCAACCTACTTAACAAGTTGAGAAGAATTAAGCCATAAATATGTGAGATGACACATTATGTAGGAAATCAATCGATAGTTGCATATATATTAAATCAAGAAGAGATTACAACCATTGTCTTGATGTTGTTGTTCTCCTCCAACAAAACTAGGTTCCCACACACTTTCATTAGCATTCAATGATGGCCTCAACAATGATAGTTTTAAGGCTCTTCTCTTTAGGCTTTACAATAAACAAAATTCACACTTCTCCCTCACACAATTAGAGAGCTACAACTATGAATAGCTTTTTGTTTACTCCAAACTTAATTAGCACTAGCACACCAACATTAACACTAGCTTGTGCTTGGGAAAAATGGAGGTTTATATAGCATGAATGGATGGGACATGGTTCCTCTTCTCATGGGAGAAGGTCTTATCTCTTGAGGTAGTTCCATACTTATAGGGGAGGGGAGCCCAAACTGACATCCTAGACTCCATCCGGCTCAACCATTTACCAGACTTCCGTTACGAAGCTTCTAGAGCTAGAAGCTTCAACTCCTTATTTAAAAACTTTCCAAAAGAGGATCGGTGCAACTGAAATAAATATCAGTTGCTACCAGCACTGGGGATAGTGTTAATCCTTGCATATCATTGCAAGGAGGACAAGGGTCATTAGCGCCGGTCTTGTAAACTGAGAAAAACAAAAGATTTTTGGGAAATTATGCAAAAGGGAATTGTTCTGCTCATGAAGAGAGACACAATGGGAGTTTCTTCATGAAGGAAAAGCATGTAGGGTTCATTGTAGAGGTCCTCTAGGATCATGGAATGGGGAGTATAGGGACAGTGACAAAATGTTGTGTAACAGATGCCCCCTAAAGTGTGAAGGCCGAACTAGAGTGAGGGATGAAATGCTTTATGAATCAGTGCAGGGAACCGGAGTCTATCATTAGAAAACCTGCAAGCAAGTACAAATACATATATATAAATGAAAACTTTGTCAAATGATACATGAATCATGGTATGGATGCAACCATCCAAAGAATGATCATGTAAATGGATCCAGGCATGGGCGCAACCATCCGATAAAAAGGATCATAATGAAACCAAGGTATGGTCGCAGCCATCCAATAATGAAAGGATCACATATGATAACTCATGGTATGGTCGCAGCCATCCATCTAAGAGAGACATGTATATCAACATAATCATGTCACACCGTCTTGCAACCTGTACTTTTGTAATCTGAGCCCAGGGTCTTGCACTCCAACACGACCCGATCAAAGTACAAATTCTAACATGTGAAGAGATGTGTTGACGTCGAACATGCTAGAAAATCGCTTGATTACTAGCCGATGATGTAAACTATTAACAAGCGTGAGAGAAACCACCAATAATAACAATGGTCCTCAAGGTACTATCAGCAGAATTCATGGAATGTGAATAGAGGACCTTAGTCGAACACCCGTGAAATCACCCAATCGAAATCCAATGATGTGAACTTGTCGTCGAGTGTGAAGAACTTGCCATTAGGGCAACAAGCTCTAACGTACTGGAAGGGATTCTCTCGGTCAACTTTCCAGATAATGAGTTGAAGTCAACAGGAAGTGACCATGTCGAAGGAGGGCCATGATGTATCCCACATCAATGACATGAGACAAAGGGATACAAAATGATTTTGGATGATATAGAGAATTAGGGGTAAGTGTAACTGCAGAAGGACAACTCTTGAACATATTGGCGACATGATTGGAGTTTGGCAGCTTTTGGATCCATAGGATCGGTGGTCATGATGATGTGGCAAAGATCAAATGGATGGAAAAAATGAATAGCCCAACCCAGGAAGGTCAATGATGAAGTGAGGATATACCAACCTGACATGAAGCAGAAAGTGTCATGTTCAAGAGTGCGCTGCCAACACAACTATTTGGATTTCCAAACTTTCCCCCACCTTTTCTGGCAGGTACCCCAATTATTTTTTAATCGCAAGCTTGAAGGGGATAGCATATTCTTGCACTATAAGTTCATCCTTCAGATGAATCCGACCTAGTAAGTTTAACGAGCCCTAGGAAGGAGAAGCTCATGTTCGTCATGGTGACGAATCTGATGTCATTTAATATTTTAACGAGTCTGACAAAGGTGTAAGTGAGTATATTTTTCATGTTTAGAGAGTTTGAAAGAGACGCAGAAAAGAAAACTCCACGTAGTCCCTTTTCATACATTTGTGTCTCTAATCCAAAATGGATCCTAAAAACCCTCTAAGTCTTCAATACTTAAACACTATCGCAAAGGATAAACCTTCAAGAATGGTGAAAATCACTATTAGATGGGAAAAACGAGAAGAAATGTGAAAACAGAGTCTATCGAAGGCTTAAGCAACATTGCATAGGAGCCGTCGGATCTGGCCGATCAACGGTCCAAATCTAATCGGCATATCACAATTAGAGGCATCATGTGAAGTCTATCAGAGGCGACCTTATGGAAATCATGATTAAATAAGGGTCGTTGATCAAGCGTGCAGATCAATGGTCCAAATATACTTGCACAATATCGCATCACTAACATAACATAGGGAAGGACTTAACCCACGGCATGAAGGTTTGGCGATATGCGATTGCAATGTATCGCATCGCAACTGTATAAGGGGTGTTGCCAAGAGGCCAGGGATCATGCGATAGTGATGCGCTAATAGCCGATAAGGCCAATCGATGCAATCTACGATTGAAGACTTGGGAGCAGATGTGATACACGATATAACTGGACCCGATGGGATTTATAGATGCAAATATATAATTTTTGAAGTCCAATATGCAGCCATTTGACGAGTTTTCCTATGTATTTGGGGTTTTTCGTTATAAACCCAAATACAAAGGAACCCACAACTAGCGACTTGCGATAGCGACACAAAGGCGAACACAATGGAGTCTAGGGTGGAATTGATAATATTTGAAGTCCGATAAACGAAAATTTGGTGGATGTTATAGAATTTCTGTGTATTTCTCTGTGTAAACAAAAAAACGATGTTTTTGGGGATTTCAACATGCTAGTGGTCTTTTCTATTTGATAATAGGTGGCCACCATACCTGAAGACGTTACACCATGATTGGTTAATGCTCAAAGGGGATTTGAGCGGACAAAGGTCAGGAGCCAAAGAGCCCGAAAGGGAAAATGAACAGACAAATGCCGATAGGCTTAAAAGCCACTCACTGCCAGAAATAGGGATAGGTAGTGCTGAGACAGAGAGAAAATAGAGACAGAGAGCGAGAGGGAGAGTCTGTGTACTCAGAAAGACTTGAGGAATTCAAGCAAAACCCTGTTGTTTGTTCCTATTGTGTTGAGACTCAATTTGAGCTCACATTTGTAAAAACTCTGCTCTTGAAGACATAATAGAGAGGTCACCACTGAAAGCTGGACTAGGAGACGTAGCCCAAGTGTTTTGGGTGAATTCCTTGATTATTTGTTGTGTTATGTGTGTGTGTGTGTTATGTTTCTCTAACTGCTCATTGTCTATATTATTCGCAATATTTTTGATCCTTTACACTAAGTAATCTAGGAAAATCTTGCACATGAGTCTATAATACCTTAATATTAATCTAAGATCTCATTTTCAGATCAAGTGGTATCAAAGCTTTTGGTTTTTGATTTGTTAAGGTTAGACAAGCTTGTGCTAGATCTTTTTTGAATGCTAACTACGTCAAAGCTCAAACTGGGAAAAGGAGAACTTGTTGAGGCCAATCCAGAAATTGGAAGAGTCTATCCTTGGAGGAAAATGGCAAAAGAAACTCCCTTGGGAGAAGAATCTCAATTTATGGAAGGTTTTAAGGCCCTTCAGGCCATGGTGGAAGAGATGTATCGGGAATTTAAGAAAGGGTGAGGTGAAAGCACTTCAGCATCTCAACCAGATAAAGGAGCAGAGGAACCTCTTCTAGTTTCCCATCCAGAAGGCAAAGGAAAAGAAGAGACGTCTTCCCCACCATCTACTTCATCATCACCTTCATCATCGTCATCATCTTCTGCACATAAAACTAGCCCTAAAAAGAAAAAGAATAAAACTTCTTTGATTAAATTAGATGTAAAGTTTGATTTTCCAATTTATTATGGAGAATTAAATGCAGAAAAGCTAGATAACTGGATTACACATATTGATGTATATTGTAGGGTGCAGAACATTGATTTAGAAAGGAGAAAGATTCAGTTGGCTAGCCTTCACCTTGGAGGAACTGCACTAGTGTGGTGGGAAGGCAAGACACAAGTTGATTTGAAGAGACATGGTAAAATTCTTTCTACCTGGAATGAATTTGTTTCTGCCATCAAAAAAAATTCTATCCTCTAGCTTATATGCAGCAAGCAATGATGAGTTGGCAAACTCTTCACTAATTAAAGGGCCAAAGTGTACAAAGCTATACCCAGGAATTTAGAAAAATATCTTTAACTCTAGGCATTTCTCTAGACTCACCTGAAACTTTGTTGAAGTATATAGGTGGTCTGCATAGCTATTTGAAGCACACCATTCTCATGTTTAATCCCACTAGCCTAGATGATGTATCAGTTTAAGCTACACATCTAGAAGCTAGAGGCAAGAATGTGAACCCAAAGATTGGGGGATCATCAAAACCCTCTGCAAGCAAGAACAAGGAAAAGAAGAAGCTGAAATGGAAGGAGATGAAGACAAACGATGTACAGAAGGACAAACCTTCATGCACTCACTACAAGAAGGATGGACACGATGATGAACATTGTTGGCCTTTGCATCCAGAGCTGAATCCTAATAATTTCAGTGGTAAGAAGAAGAAGATTGTTGCTGCTATTTAGAAAGACTTGGGGTCAAAATCAGGAGATGAAACAACAGTCAAAACCACAGGTATAAAGGTAAAAATTCTAAAGCATCTACAAGTAATTATGCACAATCTATTGATAATGAAGATAATGAGAGGAAAATACATGAGCTTTTTCATATTAGAGTTATTTCCAAGCACCAAAAGTTTGATACTTTATTTGATAGTGGATCACAAGTAAACTTGATTCTGAAACAATTGTAAAGAAGTTGGCTTACTAACAACACCTCACAAGAAGCCATATCCATTAGGTTGGGTATGTGATAAAGCAAAGCTACAAGTGACTAGACAATGTAAACTTAGGTTTTATATTGGGTCAACATTTGTAGATGAGGTTGAGTTAGATATAGTTCCCTTGGATATATGTGGTATTTTTTTAGGAAGTTCTTACTTGTATGATAGAAAATCCATTTTCTATAGAACTGAAAATAAGTATCAACTCCCTAAAGATGGAATAGAATATATTGTAAGAGCTCATAAACTCAGGGTAGATGAAAAGAATTATAAATTCATGCAAGCAATTTTTACTAATGGTTGTAAAGGAAAAGAACCCTGATAAAACCAATGTATTTGAAGGCTGTGATGCTAAACAGAAAGCTGATTTAGTTAAAGTTGTTTCAGAATAAGATATCCAATTTCAAGAACCTAAAGGTCTGCCACCCAAAAGGGAAATAGTACATGATATTCATTTGTAGCAAGATGCTCCATTACCTAACATCGGAATGTACAGGTTACCCGCTTTAGAGAATGCAGAGATCAAGAAGCAGGTACAAGACCTCCTCAATAAAGGGTTCATAAGACCAAGCACATCACCATGTGGATCTCCAATTGTACTAGTGAGCAAGAAAGATGGTTCATGGAGGATGTGCATTGATTATAGAGCACTGAATAAAATAACGATCAAGAATCGTTATCCTCTTCCTCGCATTGATGATCTATTAGATCAACTGAAAGGAGCAATTTACTTCTCCAAGCTAGACTTGCGTAGTGGCTATCATCAGGTCAATATAGCAGATAAAGATGCATGGAAGACTGCTTTCAAAACAAAGCAAGGGTTGTATGAATGGATGGTTATGCCTTTTGGCTTAACTAATGCTCTTGCCACTTTCATGAGAGTTATGAATGATGTACTCAGACCTTTTATTGATGATTTTGTAACTGTATATTTAGATGACATTCTTGTTTTAAGTAAAACATGGGGAGAACATTTGAAGCATGTAAAGCAGACTTTAGATGTTTTGAAAAGATAAAATCTCTATTGGAAGTTATCAAAATGTGAATTTGGCAAAACATCTTTAAATTATTTGGGTCATATTGTAGGGGATGGTGAATTGAAGATAGATCCCTCTAAGGTTGAAGTCATTGTGAACTGGCCTAAACCCAAATCTGCTACAGAAGTTTGGAGTTTCCTAGGAGTAGCACAATATTGGAGAAAGTTTATTGCTAACTTTTCCTTGATTGCAGCTCCCTTACATGCTTTAACAGGATTGAAAGGTGTTTCAGTGGGGAGGCAAACAGCAAAATGCCTTCGACACCTTAAAAAAAAAAATTAGTACATCACTAGTACTAGCATTGCTAGATCTTCAATGTCCAGTTGAGATTGAAATGGATGCCAGTGACTATGCCATGGGAGCAATGTTGATGCAACACAGTAAACCCATATGCTATCATTTTGAGACATTTAATTCTGCAGTAGTTAATTATCCCACATACAATAAATAATTGTATGCATTAGTACAAAGTGTGAAAAAGTGGAAACATTACCTAATGGGCAAAGAAAAAATTATACATATAGATCATCAACCACTTCAATATTTGCACTCACAAACTAAATTGCAACAATCAAGACATTATAGGTGGATGGGTTTCCTACAGAATTTTCATCTTGTCATCAAATATAAGAAAGGCATACATAATAAGATTGCAGATATGCTATCAAGACCAATCATAAATGCATCTACTATACTTAAGCATAACCCAGTAATGCTTGAAAGATACATTGAAAAATATGCTCAAGATGTATATGAAACTTTAAGTCATGGAAAACAAGTAGAAGGATTGGATTATTATGTTAAGGATCAAGTCTTGTATCATTTGGTAAATTTATGCATTCCGCAAACTGAAAGAGTTAACATAATCGGAGAAGCACATACTTCTCTTATATCAGGTCGTTTTGGTGTAGGTAAAACAGTTGCACATCTACAAAGGTTTTGTTATTGGCCAAGAATGTATGAAACAGTTTCTAGATATATTAAAGGGTGTATCATGTGTGCTAAAAGCTAGCCCAACAATAGAAAAATAGGCTTGTACACTCCACCTCCAATTCCTTCTCGTCCTTGGGAAAGTGTTTCCATGGACTTTGTTGGGGGATTGCCAAAATCTAGAAAAAGTCATGATTATTTATATGTTATTGTGGATAGGCTCATCAAAATGTGTATTTTGAGACCTTGTAACAAGCAGGTTACAGCTGAACAAACAACTAAGTTGTTCTTTCAACATGTATGGGTTCATTTTGGGTTACCCACTTCTATTGTATCTGATCGAGATTCCCAATTTGCTGGGAAGTTTTGGTCAAGTCTGTGGGAATTGATGGACACCAGATTGAAGAAGAGCATAGCATTTCATCCATAAACAGATGGGCAAACAGAGGTGGTCAACAAGAAAGTGATCCAGTTGCTCAGAGGCTATTGCAGCAAGCATCCCAAGCTTTGGGATGAACATTTGTGTTATGTGCAACATGCTTACAACCATGCCAAGCACTCTTCTACTCAGAGATCTCCTTTTGAGACTTGTTTTGGTTTTATACCAAAGTCTCCCATGGATTTTGTCTTTAGTAATGTGGACAAAGCAACCAAGTTCATTGAATAGATCCAAGAAATTCACTAGGTAGTGCAGGAATAGCTGGAAAGAAGCCAAGCCAAGTACAAGGCAAGGCATGACAAACATTGAATTGAGCATAGCTTCCATGTTGGTGATCAAGTCTAGTTGTACATCAGCAAAGATAGAATGCAAGGTGAGGGTACGAAGCTGAAACCAATAGGTATGGGCCTTTCAAGATACTTGAGAAAATTGGTGAAACTCTTTTTGCCTTGATTTGCCAGCTTATATGCATATCTATTCAGTCGTTAATGCAGAGAACTTGAGACTGTATGAACCTTCATTGATTGAATATCCCAAAGAGAAAAGTCAATTGCCTTCTATTGATGATCTATTTCCTGAATATCTCAATGAGTTCTAGGAAGACAAAATTCTGGACAAGAAGGTGAGAACTACGCGCAAAGGGGATGTTGAGTACATGAGAATCGGACTTAAAGGTTCAAAACCAACTAGTTCACGATGGATAGAGATTGGACAAGTGAGGAAGCTATATTCTTACTTGATCAATGCTTAAAAACCAACTTCTGGTGGTCCAAAATCTTTTCAGTGGAAAGGCATGATCCAAAATGGATCCTGAAAACCCTCTAAGTCTTCAATACTTAAACACTATCGCAAAGTATAAAACTCCAAGAATGGCGAAAAGCACTATTGGATGGGAAAAACATGAAGAAATGGCGAAAACAGAGTCTATCAGAGGCTTAAGAAACATTACACAGGAGCTTTCAGATCTGTCCGATCAACGGTCTAGATCTAATGGGCATATCGCAATCGAAGGCAGCAGGTGGAGTCTATCAGAGGCAACCTTATGGAAATCGCGATAACGATCAGCGCGATTAAATAAGGGCTGATGATCAAGTGCGCAAATCAATGGTGCAGATCTATTCACGCAATATCGCATCACTAACATAACACAGGGAAGGACTTAACCCGTAGCCCGAAGGTTCGGCGATATGCGATTGTGATGTATTGCATCGCAACTGTATAAGGGGTGATGCCAAGAGGCCAACAATCATGTGATAGCGATGCGCCAATAGCCGATAAGGTCGATCGGCGCAATTGGCAATTAGAGACCCGAGAGGAGATGCAATACACAATATAACCAGACCCGTGGGATTTATAGATACAAATACGTAATATTTGAAGTCTGATATGTAGCCATTTAACGAGTGTTCCTCTTATTTGGGGTTTTTCATTATAAACCCAAATAGAAAGGAACCCGCGACTAGCGACTCGCGATAGTGATGCAAAGGCAGACCCGATGGATTCTAGGGTGGAATTGATAATATTTGAAGTCCGATAAACGACAGTTTGGTGGATTTTACAGCGTTTCTATGTATTTCTCTGTGTAAACAGAGAAACGATATTTTTTGGGATTTCAACACGTCAATGGTCCTTTCTGTTTCATAACAGGTGGCCACCATACCTGAAGACATTACACCATGATTGGTTAACGCTTAGAGGGGATTTGAGCAGACAGAGGTCGAGAGCCAGAGAGCCCGAAAGGGAAAACGAACAGACAAACATCGATAGGCTTAAAAGCCACTTAGTGTCAGAAATAGGGATAGGCAGTGTTGAGACAGAGAGAAAACAGAGGGAGAGTCTGTGTACTCATAAAGACTTGAGGAATTCAAGAAATACCCTATTTTTTGTTCTTGTTGTGTTGAGACTCAATTTGAGCTCACATTCGTAAAATATCTGCTCTTGAAGACATAATAGAGAGGTCACCACTAAAAGCTAGACCAGGAGACGTAGCCCAAGAGTTTTGGGTGAACTCCTTAATTATTTTTTGTGTTATGTGTGTGTGTCTATTATTTTTCTCTAACTGCTCATTGTCTATATTATTCACATTCTTTTCGATCCGTTGCACTAAGTAATATATACAAATCCTGAACATGAGTCTGTAATACCTTAATATTAATCTAAGATCTCATTTTTAGATCAGTCTCTCGAGCCCAAAAAGGTAGAAAATGATACTTGAGAGAACTGCTTAACCATTTCAGTCAAGGAGTAAATTTTTCATAAATAGTTCATCCCAGCCCAAAAAAGGGGTAAACGTATATTGAGTGCACGACGTTTCACATCCATTAATGAGTTTGAAATGACAAGGGCTCGACTATCTTTTCATGTTTAAAGGGTCGGAAAAGAGCTTGAATGTGGACCTCCCATTTTTTTTCTCTTTTATGAGTCAAAAAGGGAAAAATACTCAGCGATCTTTTCATTTTTTATGGGTTAGAAAAAAGCTTAAAAGTGACTCGTCCTGGAGGAACGAGTGGTATAAAGGGTAGCAATTGGTTTCGGCAATGGAGGAACTGCTCAAAACACATAATGGTCAAGAGGTTGGGTAATAAAACCACTCATTGTTGTGGTTTCTTAGGAAAGGAAAAAACAACCAAGTGAAAGCATATGATTGGCCAAGGAGATAGTGGCAATGGAATAAAATAACCAAGGCTCATCTAGCAGAAATCAGTTGATTAAAATGGCAATCACGAGATGTAAATCGGGTGTGGGTTCATTTTTACACAAGCTTGAACCATGGAGAACTCTGCTTGGATTCGGTTTCATGTTTACACAAGCTTGAAATGAAAAACTATGCTTGCTATAAGTTTACATGCCCCCAACATAATTACACAATTGAGGTACATGCCCCCCAAGCTTCATTTTAGTCAACTAGGTCGATGGAATGAAGGTTCACTTTCGAGATATAGGAAAATATCAAATCGGATTTTACGAGATCTTAATCAAAGACTCGATTTGGAAATGGGAGGTACTTCATTTTTTAACGAGGTTGACACAGTAAAAGAACTATCCTCGTCCCTTTCTTTCATTTGTTAATGAGCTTGACATAAGACAAGGAACTATGCTCGTGACTCCTAGTTTCATTTTGTAAGGAGCTTGACACAAGACAGTGAACTATGCTCACATCCTTTGTTTCATTTTTTAATGAGGATGACATAAGACTAGGAACTATCCTCAGGACATCTTTTCATGACCCATAAGAGAACGTGGCTCCCAATAGGTCTTCACTAGACGGAATAACCACACTCAGGGAGGAATACATGTCATTTGGTACCATAGATAGATCAGGTTCCAATTCCCCCAGTACATAATGTACAATACCATTTTCGTGATCATCAGTAAATGTAGAGACAGAATGGGTGGCCACATAATTGACCTGTGGCGGGGAAGGTACTACTTGCAAACAAGAGTCGATAGGGGATGATGGTTATAAAGGAGGTGCCTGGTGACCAATGAATGACAGTTGATTAAATAGTCATAATTCTCCCTTCGTGCGGAAAACAAACCACACAAAAAAGTGAAGAAACAAGAGCTCCCATGACATAAATATAGTTGCGTCCAAGGAGAATATTGAAATCTAAGGGACCTTGGACTACCATCACATCTATATAGATGGTCTTTCCTCCCAAAGTAATAGGGAACTTCGAAAGGACCCCCAAGGGTTGACTGGTTCCTCTGTTGAAAGCCAACAAGTTCTGAGTGATAGGCAGAATTTATAGGGAGCCCAAATCTTTCCAAGTAGTAGAAGACATGATGCTAACATACGCGCCTTCATCTAATATAGTGCCATGTACTACCATATTATAGGCTTGTACTGTGATCTGGAAAGGCACATAAGATGGGAGACAAAAAGCAGTCAATGGACCCCAATCAAAAGAGACGAATGAACTACTTGGTGGGGGTATCATGTGATTGCCCCCATGCTGTACAGGAATAGGAGAAGGACTCTCTTGAACAACCGGGGCAGGAGGGTCACTCTTTGATTCATGAGAATCTGAGGAGACAAGAAGAACATGAGCAGTATGATCACCACTCTCTTCCAGAACAGAGCGAGGAACTGGTGGCAGAACCAAGTTGACACTCTTTTCGACCAATGGTTGGCTGGGAACAAACACAAAAGAGTCTTGCTCATGAAGAGCAGGACGAGAAAGAGATGAATCCAAGTCAATCTCTTTACCAACTAGGAGAGGGTTAGAAGAAAGCCTCTGATAACCAACAGGAAGTTAGGGTTGAGGAGCTGTAAGGTTTTCCAAAACTTTGGAAGCTTTATCCATAAGAGGACAAAGGTGAAGAAGATGCCTTCCTTCACTTAACCTATAGGGGAATTTAATATTTTCCTTCTTCTTACCATCATTAGCTGAAGGTGCAACATCGACATGATCTCCAGAGGTCGATGGGGATGGTCGATCCAGATTTTGAGACCATACCTCTAAGACTCTGGGAATGCTAGGACAGCCTCAAAGGAGATGGTCACCCTTACACAACCTGCAAGGGAATTTTACCTTCTGCGAAGGATCAGAAGGTTTTTCGATGGAGGGTGCATTTGGAGTAATAGCCACATGGTTGGACTCTCGCTTATTTGACTTCTTCTTCTTCATCGTCTTCGTCTTCTTCTTCTTCTTCTTAGCCTCCTGGTTACTAGATTTCAAACTTTCACCAAGCAAAGTAGAAGAGGAGGGTGAAGAAATGGGGGAAGAAGGTGAGGGGTCAACCTTAGAATCATCGTGACGTGATTCAAATGAAGGAGATGGCAGGACAAGAGTTGGGACACTTGGGATCACCGAGATCGAAAATAACCAGACAAGTAAACCAATGATTAACCCAGGGAGGGACAACGTTGCCATATAAGGAGCACTAGCATTTCCAAAAGAACGAAAAGGACCAAGATTTCCATCCGAGGGGAACCCTTGACTAGTATACTATGGGAATGTTTCCATTGGAATCGACTTTTATAGAAACACTAAGGAAGATAACTTTAACCAAAAATATTTGGTGGGCAGTTAATTTTAAGACACTAAAACAAAACTTTGCCTTTTCATATTTTAAGAGTCGAGAAAGGGACAAAAGGTGACTCTAGTCTCTTTCAGATTTAATGAGCCCGAAAGGAAAAGTGCTTGGTGATATTTTAAATTTAAAGAGTCAAAAATACCAAATGACTACTTTGGATAATCTAGGAAAAATGATTATTAGGTAACAGTGAACTGCAAAATACCTCCCAGCGAACAGAGAAGTATGGGCAAGCAATCCCCCTGAATATTGTGTTCGATGTATCATGTTTACAAGGTGACAGACTCAACTTCCTATGGATAAATGATTGCATTCCTAGTGGGGTCTCCCTTCTGTTGTGGCCACCAACAACCCCCCTCCTTATGAAGTGTTATTACTAATACTAAATAAGTGGGGACCCTTAGTAAAAAATTTAAAAAAATCAATTAGTGTTATATTTATTTTTAGATGAAACTTACAACATCATGGACTTAGGGAAATACCTTTGGAGAATCTAAAAAACCTAAGTTTCATAATGAAATTCACTCCTTAAGAGAGATCGCATCGCACAAAGAATGATAGGATACCTTCTAAATAAGCCAAAATGATAAAAAATGCGAGAGTGCGACGAGAAACTCCATCGCATCACATGCATTAAGAAGCACTCACATTAAAAAACCTTAAAATTGCCGATATGCGATATCGCATATCGCACATCGCAAAAATCACATGAATTACACATAATGATTATAACGATTAAGCGATCCGCGATCTTGCGATCTTGCGATATTGCGACCAAGAAACCTTGGTTTAGAACAGCACGATGCAATTGCGGTAATGCGATACAGCGATCTGCGACATCGCAAAGCAAAATCGCAAAACCTCTCCATCGTAGTTGGTTCTGGCTCATTATTCAAGAAAAAATTTTTAGGCCAAGAACTGGTCATGCGCTTTAAAGCGAATTAATGAGTTGTTGCCAGTTGTTAATGAAGTATGGTGTTGTGTTTTTCAAAGAACTAGTTCACGTAAGGTGTCATGTTTTGCATATCTTCGGCATTTAAAGTTTTCTTGTCGTTATTTTTATCATTACTTCCACCTCAATTGTAAACTACAAGAACAATAGACGAAGCATTATACAAGGCAGTATGCGGGAAACTATGAGGAGGAAAGACAGTACTCCAATGACCATTTCGGAAGGCACATGTAATCCACTTAAGGGAGAAAAAGAGTCGCAAAACTCTTCTGAGGCATCCATCATAGATTTCTCATATCCAGCCATGGTTGAATGGGTACTGAACGATGTTGATACCAGAAACAGACAGTTTAATGCTCAGGGTCAAGAGCTCACGGAATCACTATTTTACAAATGTTCAGCTTTATACCCGATAAGAGAAAAAGGTGCAAGAGGCGAAAAACGCATCAAGGAAGCCCGGATCAAGAAACAGAGGTAGTTTTCGATGCACGATCACTAAGAAAACTTGCTCGAAAAGAAAGGCTTCTAATTACTCAGCCACCTGCAAGCCCCAAAAATTGCAAGGAAGCAGCGATAGAAACAAACTGGAAACAGAAAGCTAAAGCAGAAGCAATTCGAGGGTTAACCAAGTTAAAATGGGATTATTACCAGGCATACATGGTAAAGCCACATAGTCATTGGATGACTCTCAAGTATATCATCAATTTTGCTGAGAAGATAGTGCCAGCTCTTGTCGATTCTGTTTGCTTAACTCAATCAAAGATGGAAGACAGTCAGCCGACTCTACTCAGGCAAATATTGAATGCTTGCGACATTAAGGATAAAATTTAGAAATAGTTAGATATTAGATTTAATTTTAGAAATAGTTTTACTTAGAAAAAGGACGGTCATTTAAACCGAATCCTGAATTTCTGTAAATAAATTATTTAGTTAGTAGTATTTAAACCCTTCTCATGCATTTAGAGAAGGGTCCAGAAATTTATCAAAAACTTGTCCTCAGAACATGCATTTTTGCACCCTCAGAGGAGGTTTTGATGAATGAATGGAACAAGGTTTATTTGATATTTGCATTTGATATCTACTATTGATGTTGCACTTCTGTACTCTTAGTGGATGTTAAATCAAGGAGAGATAAATCAATTGTTGCTTGAAGCTCATGAGTAGGACTAGTTATAAATGGTACTTTTATCTCTTAACCATTTCTGCTTATGCATTAAAGTGATATTCAGTTTTCAGTTGTTTATATATTGCAGCGTGGATGCCTGAGTTACCATTTGGCACTTTTGTACGGTTATAGCTATTTATTTATGCTTAGTGTATGAATAGCTCATTTATGCGATAAGTTTTTCACAACTGTTTCGTCTAACTTCTTATACGAAGTAGTTCATCTTTATTGAATTCTTTTCTTATAATAGCTGAATGATCTTTATTACCAGTTATTGTTTGAAATCTTTTTAGATCGCATAGAAGAAAGATCACACCCCGGGTTAGCATAAATTTTGATGTTTTTCTGTTTATTAGAATACAACAGCATAGCATTAGATTAGAATTATAACAAAAGTATTCCATTTAGAACAAAAGTATTCCATTTAGAACAAAAATACCTATCTTTCTCACACACACACACTGAATTGGGAAACTGGTCCCATATCCCCAGTCGGACCTGCTATACCAAATGAATAAGGAGCTTCCAAGCAAGGTACGGACCAGGCGGGTATCCCCCTTGTTGTAGACCCGATTTTCGGGGCCTTCAACATATTTGGCGCTAGAAGGAGCACCTGAACTATGAATGGCAAGTAAATCCAAATCAAAATACCATTCTGAGAGTAAATCACCCTCACCATCTCCCCTGACTTCTCCATTACACTTAAATCCAGAGTTATAAGTCGCTGGAGCATCAACCGCTGCTACAAACCCTGACATTTTGGAACAATCTATTATAGAACCTCCTGAAGTCGAATCTCTGATTCACAAACTTCAGTGATTTTCCATTTCCCCTCAAAGATCTGATAAATCTCAGGGCAGCGTGACTTCGCAATATAATCCTGCTCATCCCCTAACCAGATTAAAGAGTGAAAAGTTTGGTGTTCGGCCAACCAAAGTTTGGTGTAGCACGAGAAGTCTTTAGAAGGTAAGATTTTGGGTGCACACTTGGGCTTTGCTCGGATATTATCAAGCCTATGCCTAAATTTCCTAATTCAAAAAATTTGGGGAGGAATGGAGGCAAATACTCTAATGTACTGTAATTAACCCAAAATGAGTAGATTAGCACTATTTATCACAACAAGGGCTTAACACATGTGCCTGTGCTTTTAGGCGGTAGATGTTGATTTTGTCAGATTGAGGTCAAAGATGTTTTGGGTGTAATGCACGTGGCATATGGCATAGAAGTTAGAACACCTCAGAAGGACACATTCCATGCTTTCGCATGGCTAAGCTCCTAGTCATGGAGGGCCTAGAGGTGGAGTGAAACTAACGGTAGGTTGCCACATATCAATCTTCGCAACACTTGGTTCGTTTATCCACCACACATATTCCTAGTGCGGAGTCTCTTACAGTCGTCGAATGGCATATGTCTTCATCATCCAATCATGAGGAACGACTTGTTCACCATAACCCACATGACTTTAGGGTGGTGCATAAATTTATGAGGCCAAGACACATGGAGGGCAGCGGATGGGAGGAGTATGATGATATGGAGGTTAGCGTGGAAGGGAATGTGGAGGGTGGGGAGGATTAAAGATGTGACAGAGTAGTGGTGGCCCACAACTAAAGTGGGCAAGGACACACAGCAGAATTTCGCATCAGGTAGAGGTTGGAAATCTAGGACCGCGAGTTTATGCGAGAGGCCCATGCTACTGACACATGGCATACTTTGCACGACCTGCAAGCGCTATCACGCACATATTTTGGTATAGCAAAATAATTTTGGTCGTCAGATGGATATCTATCACTGCGATTGGATCTGGGGACTGTGCAGATTATGCTAGTTCCCTTCTTCCCTTCAATTCATCTTACTACGGCCCATCATGTCCTAACTCGGGCACATCTGTTCGCACCTGATGCATAGGTTGGAGGCGTGATGTGGCTCCTAAGGAAAACGGCTATGTCCCTCTTTCATGGCAGCAGCTAGCACTCAGAAGTAGGGTGAAGACCATGCTGAAGTTGATAATCCAGCTGATGATTCTCATCTCAAGATCTTTGCCAGGTGTTCGATTTCGATGCCAACACTACATATGTAAGAATTTTGGGCATAAAGCAAAAGATTGTATAAGTAAGTTGTTTGATCCTTTAAAGAAAACCAAATAGAAAAAACTACCTTAGATATCATAAGAAAATGTTATTAACAGAAATCATAATATAAATATATGGAAATCGAAGAAAGAAAAACAAGAGAAATTTGACTTAGTATTGTGTGCTCAAGGTACAGGTGATCAGTGGTGTATAGAAAATGATGCTCTCATCGTATGACAAGAGATAAGGGCACATTTGTCTCTCTAAAGGAAGTCAAGCATGGTAGATTTGTTCTTGGAAATGATACATCAACCAAAGTGATAGGAAAATGAAAAGCTAGCCTTGATAATAAAAGGAGTAATGTTTCCAATGTTGTACTTGTCAAAGATTAAATCATAACATCATGAGTGTAAGTCAAATGGTTGATATGGGACATGAAGTCATATTCAACTCTAAATTATGTAGAATGAGGGAAGACTCTAGAAAATCAGTAGTAAAAGGAATCATGACTCAAAATAATGTATATGTATTGAAAGGAAGCAAATACAATTATGAGAGATTGAAGGTAAGCTCTCCTCCACATTCTTAATGGAAGGGGAAACATCCAACTACAATCCATCACACCATGTCATATTCACAAGGTGCACTGCTAAAGACATATTGATAGGTCCACAAGAATATCTGACAAGCACACACAAAAGGAAGCACATGTCTAGGGGGAGTCTACAGAAGTTAGTAAGATCGAGGGGAGTTGTAAGAAGAAAAGAAGGAGCATGCATTCAAGGGTATTTTCAAGATTCAATGGTACAAGACCAAAAGTCTTGGGATTGGTATTAAAAGAGAATTTATAACATTTATGCCATATTACAACTTCATCAATTGGTCTCGTACATTTGTTACACAATTTGTAGCAAAGGACCTCACTTGGAGAAGAACGAATGGACATTAGCTCAAAAGATGACAAAATGAAAGGGGAGAATTTGACTCTTAGAACAAATTTTGGTATATCTTGGTACAACTAAAAAACAATAATAAGGTGGTATTGGACCATAATGTATAGATAGTTTGTTTATGCCTAGTGTCAATCTCATTTGGGAGAATGAGTAGATACATTCCTTTGCCATTGATGTCCAAGGGGAAGAATGAGTAGGCATTAAAGCAAGCGAGAATGAGTAGAGAGCGAAAATTCAGAGTAAGTTTTGAGAGTGAGTAGATATTCAAACTTCAAATTTATCAGAGTTAGTGAAAGATTCAGTCATCAGTGAATAGCAATGTCTAGTATGGTTGCCATCAATGACAAAGGGGTAGATTGTTGAGTATGTTGGCAATTTGTTGATGTCATTGATTTCAAGTATATTCATTGATGTCAAGCTCAAGAGGAGATTATTGACAAGCTTGTTGTGTATTCATGATGGTATTAATGTTAATGTTGCAAAAGGTGTCTAGTGTCATTGATTTTTGTTTGGTTGAGATTTTTTGCGTTGAATTGATGAATGTAGACTCATTGGATAATCTATCTTTGCAAGGATTTTGTCTGTAGTATCCTTGATAAAAAATGAATGCAAATTGTTTAGTTATATGGCCCTCTCAAAGATATTTCCAATGGTATATGGCACTTATCCTAACTACCCATGAATGAATAGAAAAAATAGTTTATAATGTTAGAGTCAAAACAAGGTCTAAGTGGGTAACAGTTCCAATGTGAGCCCCACCTCATCATATCGGTGCCAAAACCAAACAGAAGACACAAACATAGGAGGAACAGGCTCAGACAAGAGGTTACTTGGAAAGGCACTAGTAATAATTCCCAATCACAAGGGGTTGAAATTTAGTGCTCAAGCGCTTAATAGTATTACATAGACTTATGTCCACATAATGAATGCAGCAACAAGTAGTGGAGTGGAAAGGTCATTGGTCAAAGCACCCAGTCACCAGTAGGGTGATAGTCAACACTTAAGATTCTAGCAGACCACCAAAAGTAGAATTTAAGCTTAGGATGAAAGGTGAACACAACCGGTGAAGATGTGGGCAGTGGTTGATAGGCTAAGCCCAAGGTACTAGCACTTGGTCACAAGGAGCTTGACATAAGCACATAGGTTCTTATTGGATTGTCCCTTCCAAACAAGTGCACACAATAGAATGGGTGGAAAGCAGTGGTCAGCAACATGGAATTCAAGTGGCACTAGGTGATAGTGATGTAGCATAGGATATGATGTGGCAGAACATGAGGGTGACATGTGGCAAGTGGATTCAATTTTTTTGATAGGCCAAGTAAATATTTGGTGTGTGACATGTGGTCATACTCATGGCAAGTACATGTCAGTAGAAGCCTTGCGGCAAGTTCTGATTGGTCATATAGAATGATGTGGATGACACATGGTAGGTGATGTGGATGACATGTAGCACATAGTGATTGGTACACGTGGAAATTAGGTGGTAGTGAGATTACATGACAATGATGTAACAAAGCCTCATGATTCATGCCAAGAGATTGTTTGGAAGGGCTTCATAGTGTTAATATATTTTGGCATTTTCAATAGTTTTTAATGTTTCAAACATTGATCACTGCCCACGGCCCATTAGCACAAGAAAAATACATTGTGAATGCAATCCAGTGGAAAAGTGGCAAGTAGTAGGCTAGTTGACATGAAAATATATGTTAAGTGTAGCACTATCAAGCGGTGGTGTTATCTATCAAACCGCCCAGATATAATAATTATGCATTTTTCTATGAGAAATGACCAGTGGGCAGCAAAGTTTTGGTCACAATGCCTAGTCATAGGAGCTAGCATAGGGCCTATCAGCCATCGATGTAAAAAGAAATAAACTAACAGAGCAGTGAGTGGAAAGTGGTGGGCCGATAAGAACCTATGGAGTTTAGGTCTAGGTTTTGGCTCATGTGCATATGAAGATAGATGCCAAAATAAAAGGAGATATAGAAATCCCACACCATTGATGAGTTGAGAAGAGACAGGGTGCAGTTTGTTGATATAGTCAAAGGAGGATCTCCATGGGTAAATACCATTGATTTATACCCATGGTAATTGAATGGCCAAATGTATAAAATAAGAAGAGAATTACATAAGACAGTGAGATTTCCTAATGAGAAATCAGGACATGAGTCATAAAGAGTGTTGGGGACATAAGAGTTGGGTTGTGAGGTAGATAAATAATAGATTTGAAATCCTTGTGTGAGGTGCGCTACACGAAGAACAATGTGTGTGAGTTCCATGAGTTTATTAATGTGGGCATGTGTGTATGAGAGAAGAATTTTGTGAATAACAGTGAGAGGTCAAGCAAAAGAATTGCAAAGATGAAAGCAAATATGAATTGTGGGTCTGAGCATGTTTGTGTTATGATTGAACATTTATCTAAGTGAGAGATGAAGAAATGAGAGTAGTGGAAGTATGAAGTTAAAAATGAAAATAATGTTATTGTGGTTTTGAGTTTGAAAATGGATGAAAGAGGGATCTTCTATTCGAAGCAGTTTGGTTCTTGCACATTAGGGAATGGATGATTCCTTTAGGGTGGTGCCTATAAAGTTTAGGGAGTGGGTGCTTCCATCGGGTTGGTCCCTGTAATATTTAGGGGGTTGGTGCCTCTTTCAAGCGATTGTTTGTAAATTCAAAGGGTGGGTATCTCCTTCTTTTTGGAGCCAGAAAGCTGACACAACAATAGGTTGCAACCTACAAATATTCAGACATAAGATTTTTGTTTTTCTCCCTTTATGTTTTTCCACGTACATTTGGTGTTTCTATGTGTTGTTTACTTGATTTATTGTTAAATGAGTTGAAATATTGTTAATAATTGTTAATATTGGCCATTATATTGATTCAACACCCCCCCCCCCCCCCCCCTTCCCTGGGTCAATATAATCATATTTCCAACAATACGCGTTTGAGAGTTTTACAAGTGAATTGGATTGAACGAGATGATGTGATGCTATTGCACTTCCTTTTGGAAAATATGTGTCATAATGAATATGGCACCTCATGAGTGGTGAAATGCTTCGTTTAAAAGTATGTGAGCATATTTGAATACTAATTTGGGAGTTTCACAAGCAGTTTGGATTGCACAAGAAGGCATATTTTTCTTGGGCCTCTCTTTGGAAAATTCACATCACACTAAAGAATGAACATGAGGGGCGTTGAAATTATTCGATTCAAACTATAAGAGCGTATTTGGATACATATTTGGGAATTTTACAAGTGGTCCAAATTGCAAGGATGGTGCAATGTTCTAGTGCCTCCTTTTGGAAAATGTGTTAGGGGAAATAAGACACCTCATGAGTGGTGACATGTTTCATTTCAAAATATGAGCATATTTGAATACACATTTCAGAGTTTCAAAAATGGTCCAAATTGCACACGTTGATGCATCATTTTTGTGCCACTTTTAGGAAATTTTTGGTCACATGAGCATTGAAATTCATGGATTCAAAATCTCACAGCATATTTGGATACCCATTTAGGATTCTTACTAATGGTACAAATTGCAAGATATGATGTAATGTTCTTGTGCCTCATTTTAAAAAATGCATAGCATGCAAAATAAGGCACATCATTAGTGCTTAAATACTTTGTTTCAAAATATGTGAGCACATTTTAAAAACCCATTTGGAAGTTTCACAAATGGTTCGGATTACACAAGATGATGCATCATTCTTGGGCCTCTTTTTTGGAAAATTTGGGTTACATGAAAAAATGCACAAGATGAGCATTGAAATTTTTTTATTCAAATCTGAGATAATATTTAGATACCCATTTGGGAATTTTTCAAGTGGTTTGAATTGCAAGAGATGATGTGATGTTCTTATGCCACCTATTGGCAAATAGGTTTCACGAGAAATAAGGCACTTGATGAGTGGTGAAATGCTCTTATTCAAAATATATGGGCATATTTGAATACCCATTTGTGTGTTTTACAAGTAGTTTGGATTGCAAAAGATGACACATCATTCTTAGGCCTCTTTTTGGAAAACTCGGGTCATACGAAAGAATTCACATGAGCTTCATTGAAATTATTGGATTCAAATTTTAGGAGCATATTTGGATGCTCATTTGGGAGTTTTGTAAGTAGTTTGAATTGCACAAGATGGTGCATCATTCTTGGGCCTCATTTTAGAGAATTTAGATCACATGAAAAAATGCACATGACAAGCATTGAAACTCTTGGATTCAAAATCTAAGAGCATTTTTGGATACCAATTTGAGATTTTTACAAGTGGTCTGTGTTGAATTTGTGACTATGATCAGTCTTAATAATGTATATTTTGTCACTTGATGTATTTGTATTTATCATTGTAAAGAATATTTTAAATTCTAGAGTAAAAAGAAAATGTATTTTGAGTCAAAGTCCCACTGCAGCTTTTTAATGAAGAAAATTTAAATTTTTGAAATGTAACTTTGGGCTCCAAAAGTTCTGAAGTTGACCTCCCTCTCAGTCAAGTCACAACTAGCTAAAGAAACACCCATTCGGCCAAGACAAACTACAATATAATGGCAGCTCAACCTCCTCCACTTGGGCATTTGCATTCGCTCACAAAAAGACAATTTTTGGGCAAGCAAGCGAAGGACAAGATGGATGAATATGATGAATAGAAGGATGAATTAAATCTCTCTTCTCTCCCTTGAAACTCACACATGTGGATAGAATCTTATCTCTCTAGTTCATAGTTTTTATAGGCATTCTATTGCAGGGGGCTGAGATTTTGGGCAACAGCAGTGGCTGGAAATTTTTGGGTGACTAGGTAATTGCAGGAGGGCCGAAATTTTGGCTCCGGACAGGAAGAGTGAATTGTTGGATCAAATAGGGAGGCTTGACTTAGAGGGGAAGCCCAGGTTTGACCATACGTCTAGGTGTGCCTTTGGTTAAACAAGAAAATTTTCTCAATTGAAAAGGTTATTGGGTTTTTCCCGTTGGTGGGTTTTCCAATAGTAAATATTGTCTTCTTTTGTGCATTGTGATCTCTCCTATTATATTGTTCTTTATGCTTGAATTTCTTATGTGTAATTTCTTAATGATATACTGGAATAATTAAAAGAATATCTACATCAAAATTAATTATCATAATTTCATAAATATTGTGCTAATCTATATTGCATTTAGAAAATCGACATGTTATCAGAGCTTTGGTGAAGGAAGGAAGGAACATTGAGATCACCCTTGCAAAAACCCTATAGAAAATTTTATTGAATTCCTTCTCATAAATTGGAATATATTGATTCTTCTATGAAATATGAAAACAAGTTAGAGGGAGCATCAAACTTCAGCACTTGGAAACTTAGAATATATATTATTCTTGCCAAGAAAAAAGTTTTGGACGTTGTGGCAAGAAAGGTTGTTGAACCAACTAATGCAGTAGGGAAATAATATTTCAAGGAGGATGACATCACTATTATGAGTCTTATAGTGGAGTCCATTATAGATCATATAATTCACTACATTGCAAAATATTATACTTCAAAGATATATGTTGCCGTAGCAAATATTTACACTATCAAGAATGTTGGTCAATCCATGATTTTGAAGAATGAGCTTCGAATTACAAGAATGAATAATGACAACACATTGGCTTCATACTTCGTGAGGATTTCCCAAATAAGAGATCAAATTAAAGCAATTGGAGAATCCATTCCTGATCAAGAACTTATGACCACAACACTCAATGGTGTTTCTAGATCGTGGTATACTACTGTAGCAGGTATAAGCAGTTGGAAGGAATCCCCTTCATTTGAACAACTATGGACATATTCTGCTCAAGAAGAATCAAGGTTGATAACAAGAGATCGTCAAGAAGAAGAAGCTCAAGTTTTAATAACTCATTTCAAGAACAAGGGAAAGAAGAATTTTGGTACTCAACACAAGAAGTCAATAAAGGGATTTTATTCCTCCTCTCAAAGGAAGAGAGATTTATCAAAGATTCAATGTTATGGTTGTCAAGAATTTGGACACTTCAAGAGATATTGTCCTAAGAGGGATAATAACAAAAAGATAAATGGAAAACAACATGCTTCTGCAGCATATGTTGAAGATGAGAACCTAGAGAAGCCCCATGATGACAAGGATTTATTTTACTTTTATGCTCTAACAAGTTCCATTCCGGGTGATGATGACATGTGGTTGGTAGATAGTGGAGCATCAAGGCACATGACTAGAGAATGTGGAAACCTTTCTAGCATTACGAAAAGAGGTTGTCCCAAAGGGTTGAGCTTGGAGACAAACATATCTATGCAGTTAAACGAGTTGGAAAAGCATCCATAAAGATGGAATTTGGTAACAATGTGTATCTTAGCAATGTTCTTTATGTACCATGTTAGAAAAATAATCTTGTCTTTATTTCTTATTTGGAAGATAAAGGAGATATAGTATCTTTTATAAGTAATAGTTTGGTCTAAGGGACCTACTATAGATGATGCTAGGGTTATTTGGGTTCATGATGGAAGACTATATATACTTGTGAGTTAACCAACTCAAGCACTAGTACATGATGAGATCAATCCAATTGAGTTATGGCACAAAAGGTATGGACATCTTCGTTATAGAGCATTGCCTGACTTAAATCAAATAGTTTCAAGGGTTCTTAAATTGGAGATAAATAATGATGGTGTATATTAAGATTGTGCTCTTGGAAAGAACATTAAGAAACCATTTCCAAACAATTATAATAGATCTAAGGAAACTTTGGATTTTATTCATTTTGATGTATGTGGAGTAATGCCTATAAAATCACTTGGTAGTTTGTTGTACTATGTGACATTTATTGATGACCTCTTCTGTAAGGCATGGATATATATCTTGCAGACTGAGGATGAAGTCTTTAACAAGTTCCAGGACTTAAAATCTAAAGTGTAAAACTTGGCAAGCAGGAAGATCAAGATCTTGAGATCTAACAATGTAGAAGAATAGACCTTGAAGGAGCCTGCTTCTTTCTGTAAGAAAGTTGGGATTAAGAGGTAGTTGAATGTCCCCTATAATCCACCACATAATGGTGTAGCATAATGAAATAATAGCTCCATTGAAGGATGTTTTAAGGCCATTATGCATGATTTTGACTTACCATTTTTCTTATGGGGTGAGGCATCATAGGCAGTTGTGTTCATTCAAAATAGAAGTCCTCATAAAGTTCTAGAAGGTATGACTCCTGAAGAATCATTATCTACAAGGAAGATAGAGGTTGGCCATATGAGTATCTTGGTTGTCCTGTATTAATCCATGTTCCTATGGATAAGAGGAACAAGCTTGATACTTCAATAAATAAAGGCATACTTATTAGTTATAGCAAATTACCAAAGACCTATAGAATATACATTCCATAGGAATGACAGATTGAGTTTAGCCGGGATGTCACCTTTAATGAAAAAGTGGCATATTGGAAGTCTAAGGATGTCTCCATGGATTCCTGGATGAAGTGAAGTAGGAGGTTTCGAAGGAAGAGTATCTAAGTTCTACAATGTCCTAGAAAGCCATAAGGGCCTTGTGTTCCAGTGGAACTAGTTGTTGTCCAAGAAATCAAGGAGATACTAGCATGGATCAATCCACATTGGAAGAGGCAAAAGGACATGTAGCTCCTGATGGAACATCGGGAGAAGTTAAGAAACCCAATATTTCTTCTAGCTATGTAGCTCTCATGACAAATCTGATCCATGCAAAACCTTCCACTTATGAATAAGAAGTTAGCCAGCAAGTGTGGAAGGAGGCAATGAATGCAGAGTACCAATCTATTATGAAGAATGATGTTTGGGATATTGTGCTAAGGCCTGAAGGGAAGTCAGTGGTGACTTCCAAATGGATATACAATATCAAACATGTTGCAGATGGTAGCATTGACAAATACAAGGCGCGGTTCATGGCTAGAGAGTTCTCCTAGAAAGAGGGTGAAGACTATTATGAGACTTTTGCTCCAATTGTCAAGTACACCTCCATTAGATCCATCATTTCTCTTATTGCTTTGTTGGGATGGAAATTGCACTACATGGATGTGAATATTTCTTTCCTCACTGGTGTGATTGAGGAATAGGTGTACATAGAGAAACCTCAAGGATTTGAGGTGCATGCAAAGGAATATCATGTTTGCAAGTTAAACAATGCCTTGTATGGACTCAAGAAACCTCCAAGAGATCGGTGTGCTAGCATTGATAGTTATCTAACGAGCCTGGGATTTACTAAGAGTGATATTGACCCAAACCTTTATTTTAATGTTGTAAAGAATGCACCTATGAGCTTATTGTTATATGTTGATGATTTGTTTCTAACAAGTTACAAGCCTCTTATCATTCAATGCAAGAAGCAGTTGGATTCTGAGTTCGATATGAAGTATCTTGGGTTGATGCACTATTACTTGGGACTAGAAGTATGGCAAAAACATGGTGAAGTATTATTTGTTCAAGGAAAGTATGTGATTGAGATCCTTCAGAATTTTGGTATGATGGACTGCAAATCCATGGAAACACCCATGGTGACTAACTTGAAGAAGTTGAGAGGCTCTGAATCTAGTTTGGTAGAAGTCATCCACTGCTTGTTCAGTTTCCCTTGGTAAAACTTTTGCCTCCACCCACTTGGTCACATAAACAGTACATACCAATATGTATGATTTCTGCTTTGATGGAGGATTAATTGGTCCCAAATCATAGGCCTATTTCTCAAAAGGTTCTAACATTATTTGTGATTGTAGTGGCATCTCATTATACTGTGTTGGCTTTCCCATCCTCTGACACTTGTCGCAATTTCTAACATATTTCTTGGCATCCCTTAAAATGGTGGGCCAATAGTACCCCTGTCACAGAATTTTATTCATAATCCTTTTATCTGCAAATTTCCCCCCACGAGGATCATCATGGAAAGCCTTTAATATGTCATAAATTTCATCTTCCCGAACACATTGTCTAATCACATGATCAAGCCAAGTTTGAAACGGGTACCCTTCAATCCAAGAGTGCTTGGCACTATCTCTTAAAGCATTTTTTCACTCTCTAGGCAACAGATGTTAGGGAAATTTCCCTGCAGCTAGATAGTTAGCAATATCTACGAACCAAGGTACTTTAGTAGATAAAGCGAACTAGTGTTCATCTAGAAAAATATCTTTTGTAGAACCAGACTCGTCTTCATTATGAAGTCATGATAAAAATTTAGCTGCAACATTTTCCTTTCCAATTTTTTCAATAATAGTAATGTCAAATTCTTGTAAAAGAAGTAACCATCTAGTCACTCTTCCATGAGTGATAGGTTTGTTCATGAGATATCATATGGTCGAGTGATCAGTGTGTGTTAATCTAGTTATCGTTGATGTCAATGCATTGAAGAAGGCAGGGAATTGGTGGCAATCAATAAAGGAACCAAACGATGCAGGAGCCCAACACTCAAAGGCACTCTGCCCTACCTCCATTTATGCACTAATGATGATCAATCACATTAAATAATATTTTTCTCCATCTCAGAGGAAGAATATCATCATGAGACCCATGCCATATTTTAGATCATATTTTTAGCTTTCTAATGAGCTATCACATGCCCTGAAACTCCAAATATTTTAGGAGATATGAATTTTTAAAGATAAGGGTATAATTATGGTCAGTAAGATGACCTAAAATTTTCAAACTCACGTCAGCTTAGCTAGGAGACACGTCCCTTCATTTTTCATGCACAAACGTGTATATATATAGAAGGAACTCCACACTTTTAGAGGACAATATAATTCGATGTGAAAAATATAAGAATATACAGTTCACATCTCGTGAACTAAGGACAGAGCTAGCCACCTTAAGAATTGATTGGTGGATTGAGATAGATTGCGAATTGATTGGATTATGAATATGACTATGGCTTAAGATTTTGTGTTGTGCTAGCCACCCTATGAACTAATTTGTGGATTATTGTGATTATGGCTTAAAAACTGAAGTGCGGATAAGGGTCTAAGTTTAAACCTCTGCTACGGTGCATCCACACTTGATAAGGGTGTGTGTTAACTCTCTGTTGCGGTGAATTTATACTCAGAGTTTGCACTTATACTTGATAAGGGTCTACTTGACTGTGAGTATGTTCAACTGCAAATTAAATCAATGAACTGTGCACTGTAAAAGGTTGTGAAGAAGTATTTAAGGGTTGCGGACATAGTCATCATCTTAAAGCAGAACTATATACAATTTAACGATGGACCATATTATTCAGGATCGGACTGTGGTGCAAAAACTCTGATCTTGACTGAGTCTTAATTATAGTGGATCGAATATCATAATTGTGCCTTCATTAACACAGTGATTCCGATTTTTTTGCTCCAATATTTCTCGGACAGTGGAAAATTGTTTCAAATTGAGACCTGGACACTCTTCTCGGACAACAGTAACAATGGAGGATTCTCTATGATGCAATGAAGTGCAAATATCAATTTGTATAGTGGCTTGGAGCTTGTAATGTAGCTGAGCTATGGTATTATGAACTGAGATTGTAGCAACACAGAAGTCTAGTGGTGTACAAGGTACAATGAAAAGTAAGCGAAGATAATATCAAGTATTTCTAGAATAAGAAAATTCAAGTAAGTACATTTTATATTCTCTATACAAAAAAAACAACAGGATTGGTGTCCTCGGAGTAGGTGCTCCTAAACTCAAGGTAGGTGCCTTGGATCATATAGGGTCGAAGCCCTGGAGGTCGGAGCCTCATCAAAAACCAAGTTGGTGCTTGGAAACAATTATCACACACTGTATTTATTCTTTTATACTAAATAGTTTTTTCCTATACTTTTCTCTGATTAAATTGTGAAGAATCTAATTGGTAATAATAACAATTGAAAGAAAATATTTATTCACCCCCCTCTCAGTATTTCCAACAATTGGTATCAAAGACATCTTCTTCATAATCAGCCTAACAGCTAGAAGAAGGATTCTTAGTCACAATGAAAAATCAGGAAATGTCAGGAAGGCTTCCTTTGTTCGATGGGACAAATTTTGGTTTTTGGAAACAAATAATGTCCTACTACTTGATGTCCCTTGGACCTAAAGTTTGGCATTCAGTTTTAAATGGGTACACTCTCATTCCACTCTTCCAACTAACCAAGATGAAAGGAAATATTACACTGAAAATGCCAAAGCCTTAAATTCCATCACTAGTGGAATCGTTGGTTCTGAATTCACAAAAGTCATGAATTATGACTAGGCAAAAGAAGTATGGGATAAGTTGGTTGGCTTATACGATGGGGACTTAAAAGTTAAGAAGGCAAAGCTTCAAACTCATAGAAGGAAATTCGAAAGTCTGAAAAAAGATGATGAAGAATATATTGCATCATACTTCCTCTGAGTAACTGAAGTAGTCAACTCTCTTAAAGGATTGGAAGAAAATATTGAAGAAAGAATTGTTGTTCAAAATGTCTCAAGATCTCTCCCAGACATATTTGACTCCAAGGTAAGTGCTATAGAAGAAATGAAGGACCTAGATACTCTTAAGATCGATGAACTTCATATAACCCTCATTGCCTATGAGATGAAAAAAGGAATCCCAAGTTCCAAAGATGCAGCATTCAAGGCCTCAAAATAAAAAAAGGGGAAAGGATAGAATACCAACAGTGATGGCTCAAGCTAAAAGGTAAGTAATAGTAACAATATTCAAATTGAGACATGGACACTCTTCTCGAACAGCAGTAACAGTGGAGGATTCTCTATGATGCAGTGAAGTGCAATGACCAATTTTTCCAGTGACTTGGAACTTGTAATGTAGTTGAGCTATGGTATTATGAACTGAGATTGCAGCAACAGTGAAATCTAGTGGTGGAAAAGGTACAGTGAAAAGTAAGTGAAGATAATCTCAAGCATTTTTGGAATAAGAACATTCAAGTAAGTACATTTTATATTCTCTATACAAAAAAAAAACAAGATTGGTTTCCTTGGAGTTGGTGCTCCTAAAATCAAGGTAGGTGCCTTGGATCAGATTGGGTCGAAGCCCTAAAGGTTGAAGCCTCATCGAAAACCAAGTTGGTGCTTGGGAACAATTATCACACATTGTATTTATTATTTTATACTAAATATTTATTTCTTATATGTTTCTCTGATTAAATTGTGAAGCATCTAATTGGTAATAATAACAATTGAAAGAAAATAATGATTCACACCCCTCTCAGTATTTCCAACAATTGGTATCAGAGCCAACTTCTTCACAATCAACCTAACATTTAGAAGAAGAATTCTTAGTTGCAATGAAAAATCAGGAAATGTCTGGAAAGCTTCCCTTGTTCGATGGGACAAATTTTGGTTTTTGGAAGAAAAGAATGTCCTACTACATGATGTCACTTGGACCTGAAGTTTGGCATTCAGTTTTGAATGGGTACACTGCTCCTTCCACTCTTCCAACTAACGAAGATGAAAGGAAAGCTTACATTGCAAATGCCAAAGTCTTAAATTCCATCACTAGTGGAATCACTAATTCTGAATTCACAAAAGTCATGAATTGTGACTCGGCCAAATAAGTATGGGATAAGTTGGTTAGCTTATACAATGGGGACTCCAAAGTTAAGAAGGAAAAGCTTAAAACTCATAGAAGGCAATTCGAAAGTCTGAAAATGGATGATGAAGAAGATACTTCATCATACTTCCTCCGAGTAGCTGAAGTAGTCAATTCTCTTAAAGGATTGGAAGAAAAGATTGAAGAAAGCATTGTTGCTCAAAAGGTCTTAAGATCTCTCCCAGACATATTTTACTCCAAAGTAAGTGTTATAGAAGAAATGAAGGACCTAGATACTCTCAAGATGGATGAACTTCATGGAATCTTCATTGCCTATGAGATGAGAAAAGGAATCCCAAGTTCCAAAGATGTAGCATTCAAGGCCTCAAAATTAAAAAGGGGGAAAGGATGGAATACTAGCAGTGATGACTCCAATGTTGAATCTAAATTGGCGCAATTTGTACGAAGACTAAATAAAGGATGCAAGCTAAAAAGTAAGTAGCCTCTTATTTGTTTCAAATGTGGAAGAATAGGTCATTATGTTGCAAAATGTCCTCATAAGTATGATAGTGATGATGAGGAGGATTCTAAAAGGATGGTATACAAAAAGAAAGGGTTTAACAAGAAGATTTTCTGCTCTAAGCAAGATGAGTCTGATGAAGATGAATTTGTAGTCATCAAAAATAAATCAAATAATCAATTTCCTTATTGAAAAGGAGGAAATGATGAATCAGATGAAGAAAATGACCATGCTGGAAGCCAAGAAGTATTATTCATGGCATTCACAAATGATGATGGTTCAGGACTAGAAGAAAATGTAGATGAATTGTTAATAAGTGTCATTGAAGAAAATGAGAAATTACGAAATAAAATCATTTCTCTGAAAGTAGAAAAGGAGGGAGCAAAAAGAAGTGAAGACCTCTTGAAAAATCAACTAAAAGAAAAGGAAAAAATATGTGAAAATTGTGAAGCTGAAATAGTATCTCCAAGAAAGGAATTGGAGCAAGTCAAAAAGAGTTGGGAAAGCTCTCAAACACTAGACAATATCCTTAATGCTCAAAAACCTCAAAATGACAAATATGGGTTTGGTTTTAAAGGAGAATCATCAAGTAATAAGGATAATGCAAATAGTTATGCCGACATACTTTCTAGCAATCCAAAAGAGGAAAAATAATCTCATCAAAGGCCCATCTCAAATCCAAAGAATGAAGAAAGAGTAACTCCAAGAAAGAATGTTGATTCAAATCATGGCTACCAAACCATATTTTTTGGGCATTGTTATTATTGTAAAAAAATTAGTCATCAAGCTAAACATTGCATGGCTCGTAAGAATGAAGTACCAAGATTGAAATATCAAACAAAAAAACCATGTGGTCTTAAAGGGTAAGGACAAATCAAGACCTACAACTCTTTTGATCCTTTGACCAAATTTGATCCAATTTTCTCATTATGTAATGATAATGGACATAGTGAATAAAATTGTCCCCCCAGAAGAAGAGAAGCAAAAGATGAAAATCCCAATACGGATAAATGTGGCTTAGCTCTATGTGCTCACAGTAATGAAAATCATTGGTTTGTGGATAGTGGGTGCTCCTGACATATGACACGTGACAAAAAAAAGTTTGTCTCATTGAACAAAAAGGAAGGAAATGTATCCATTGGAAGTGGATCTGCCAAAATTGCTAAAAAATGAACCATTACCCTTATTAATGGAAAAGGAAAGGGTCACAATGCTTCGCTAGTAGACGAGCTCAAACACAATCTCGAGTGTTAGCCAAATCTGTGATCAAGGACATAATGTTGTCTTTAGCACTAAAGGTTGTGAAATAAGGAACTCTTCCTCTGAAGAACTTGTGGCGAAAGCACTTAGAACATCCAATAACATCTACATTCTAATCAAAATTCAAGAAGATAAATGTTATTTAAGTCAAACAGATGAAAGATGTTTGTGGCACAAGTGACTGGGGCATACAAATTTTGATAACTTGATTAATATTAGCAAAACTAATGCGGTAAGGGACATTCCAAAGATGTTCAAACTAGATCAAGTTGTATGTGGCCCATCTCAACATGGCAAGCAAACTAGAACCAGCCACAAGACTAAGGAGTTCTCAACATCAAAACCTCTGGAGATCATTCATGCAGATTTATATGGGCCAACTAGAACTCCAACACTCCAAGGAGAAAGGTACTTTTCTTTGTTTGTTGATTACTATACTAGAATGATGTGGGTATATTTCATAAAATATAAATCTGAAGCATTTCAATGTTTTAAGAATCTTAAAGCTCTTGTAAAAAGGGAAAAGATTCTAAGATTAAATGTCTTAGAATAGAGAGGGGGAGAATTCGCATCAAAAAAATGTTATGAATTATGTAAAGTACATGGAATCGAAATAGAACTCTCTGTCGCTAGAATACCCAAGAAAAATGGGGTAGTTGAAAGAAGAAACTGAACTATTCAAGAAATGGAAAGAACAATGTTACTAGCAGCTGACTTGCAGCCAAAATTTTAGAGGGATGCAGTAGGCACAGTAGTTTATACCTTGAATCGAACTCAACTAAGACCAAATAATGAGAAAAATCCTTATGAATGATGGAAAGGAAGACCTACTTCAATAAAATACTTCAGGATTTTTTGAAGCAAATACTTCATAAAGATCAATAATGACTCACTAGGAAAATTTGATTCTCGAGTTGAGAAGGAATATTTCTTGGATATTCTACTAGAATCAAAGATTACAAGTGCTACAATAATCGACTACGGAAAATAGTGGAAAGCATTGATGTGAATATTGATGAAGCCCTTCCAGAAAAGGAAACTGAATATCATGAAGTTGACTCCCTCGTTGAAGAAAGCGAAGAAGAACCTAAAAAAGAGGAAGAAGATCAAGAAAAACAAAAGGAAAAAGAACCATCTCAAACTCCTTCAAAAGTGAAATTCCTCCAAAAACATCACTCGAAAGAGTGCATTATTGGTAATATAGATGAGGGGATACAAACCCGAAGAAGGATGACAAGTACACCAAGGAAAAATGATGTTGCTCTCCTACCTATGATAGAACTAGAAACTTTTACTGAAGCAAGTAAGGATCCTCATTGGTAGAAGCCATGGAAGAAGAAATGTCTCAAATCGAGAAGAATGAGACATGGGAGCTGGTACCTCGTCCAAAGTATAAAAATATAATTGGAACAAAGTGGGTGTTCAGAAAAAAATGAATGAAGATGGACAAATCATCATAAATAAGGCAAGGCTTGTCTGTAAAGGTTATTCACAAATTGAAGGAATAGACTTTAAAGAAACCTTTGCACCGGTAGCTCATATGGAAGATATAAGGATGTTCTTGACATTTGCTTTCTCAAAAGGATTCAAATTCTATCAAATGGCCATAAAATAAACATTTCGAAATGGGGAACTTCTACATGGAGCAACCAGAAGGATTTGATCTAACAAAAGGAAAAGTTTTTGTATTTAAGTTGAAAAAGGCATTATACGGGTTGAAACAAGCTCCTAGAGCGTGGTACGCAAGATTGGATCACTATCTACAACAACAGAACTTCAGAAAGGGGGTGGCAGGAAGTAATCTCTACATGAATATGGATAAGGATAAGTTACTGGTTAGTCTTGTCTATGTTGATGATCTTATTTTTGCTAGCAATAAAGATGAGATGAGACATGAGTTTGCTAGAAATATGTCAAAAGAGTTCGAAATGTCAATGATTGGCGAGTTATCTTACTTCCTTGGACTACAAGTATCTCAAACCACAACAGGGAGGTTCATATCTCAATAAAAATATCTTAAATACATGCTTAAAAGATATGGGATGGAAGATTGTGCACCCATGAGAACACCTATGACTACAGATTGAAAATTAAGCAAAGACAATGACTCTCCTCCGATGGATGCTACGCATTACATGTCAATAATTGGTGCCCTTATATACTTAGCCCCTACTAGGCCAGATATTATGCATGCAGTAGGAATGGTGGAAAGATTTTAGTCAACTCCTAAACAATCCCATCTTGCAATTATGAAGAGAATTCTAAGATACTTACAAGGAACCCTTGATTTTGATCTTTGGTACCCTAAGAGCTCAACTCTTACTGCGACTGCATACACAAATGCTGATTAGGCCGAAAGTATCGACGATCGAAAAATTATTAGTGGAAATGCATTCTTCATGGGAGATTATCTAGTATCTTGGCTCAACAAAAAACAATCATCCATACCACTACAGTTAAAGCCAAATATATAGTTGTTGCAGATTGTTGTACTCAAATATTATGGATGAAGGAAGCTCTGAAGGACGTCAACATAGATACCGACCAACCAATTACCATCTATTGTGATAACACAAGTGCTATCAGTCTCAGTGAAAATACAGTGATACACTTAAAGGCCAAACATATACCAATCAAATATCATTTTCTCCGTGAATAAGTGGCTGAACAAAACAACAAGTTGGAATATATCAATACAAAGGAGCGGATTGCAGACATTTTCACCAAACCCCTTCGCCGAGAAGCATTTGAACATCTTCACCAAAATATGGGGGTTATTTCTCTAGCATCACACTGAGTTGATTCTTAAGATGTCACATGACAAGGGGAGCAGTTCGACAGGGGGAGTCCTTATGCACTCCTTTGCCATTGATGTCAAAGGGCGAGAGAAGAAAAATATTGCCATCCAATGACAAAGGGGGAGATTGTTAATCTAGTTGTCATTTATGTCAATATATTGAAGAAGGCAGGGACTTGGTGGCAATCAATAAAGGAACTAAATGATGAAGAAGCCCAACACTCAAAGGCACTTTGCCCTACCTCCATTTCTGCACTAATGATGATCAGTCACATTAAACAATATTTTTCTCCATCTTAGAGGAAGAATATCATCATGAGACCCATACCATATTTTAGAGCATATTTTTAGCTTTCTAATGAGCTATCACATGCCCTGAAACTCCAAATATTTTAGGAGATATGAATTTTTAAAGATAGGGTATAATTATGGTCAATAAGCCAACCTGAACTTGTTAAACTCATGTCGGCTTAGCTAGGAGACATGTCCCTTCATTTTTCATGCACAAACAAGTATATATATAGAAGGAACTCCACACTTTTAGAGGAGAGTATAATTCAGTGTTAAAAAGATAAGAATATATAGTTCACATCTCGTTAACTAAGGATAGAGCTAGCCACCTTAAGAATTGATTGGTGGACTGAGATAGATTGCAAATTGATTGGATTATGGATATGACTATGGCTTAAGGATATGTGTTGCGCTAGTCACCAGATGAATGGATTTATGGATTGTTGTGATTATTCCTTAAAAATTGAAGTGCAGATAAGGGTCTAAGTTTAAACCTCTATTGGGGTGCATCTACACTTGATAAGGGCCTGCGTTAACTCTCTGTTGCAATGAATTTATACTCTGGGTTTGCACTTATACTTGATAAGGGTCTATTTGACTATGGATCTGTCCAACTATGGATTAAATCAATGAATTGTGCACGGCAAAAGGCTGCAGAGAAGTATTTAAGGACTGCGGACAGAGTCATCATCTTAAAACAAAACTATATACAGTTTAACGATGGACCATCTTATTCAGGCTTGGACTGTGGTGTAGAAACTCTGATCTTGACTGAGTCTTAATTACAGTGGATCGAATATCATAATTGTTCCTTCATTAACACAATGACTACGATTTTTTGGCTCCAGTATTGCTCAGATTGTGGAAAAGTGTTTCAAACTGAGATCTGGAGACTCTTCTCGAATAGCAGTAACAGTGGAGGATTCTCTATGATGCAGTGAAGTGCAATGACCAATTTTTACAGTGGCTTGGAGCTTGTAATGTAGCTGAGCTATGGTATTATGAACTGAGATTGCAGCAACACTGAATTCTAGTCGTAGACAAGGTAGAGTGAAAAGTAAGTGAAGATAATCTCAAGTATTTATGGAATAAGAACAATCAAGTAAGTACATTTTATATTATCTATACCAAAAAAAAACAGATTGGTGTCCTTGGAGTTGGTGCTCCTAAACTCAAGGTAGGTGCCTTGGATCAAATATCGTCAAAGCCCTACAGGTCAGAGCCTCATCAAAAACCAAGTTGGTGCTTGGGAATAATTATCACATATTGTATTTATTCTTTCATACAAAATATTTTTTTCTTTAATGTTTCTTTGATTAAATTGTGAAGAATCTAACTGGTAATAATAACAATTAAAGGAAAATATTGATTCACCCCCCTCTCACTATTTCCAACAATTGGTATTAAAGCTAGCTTCTTCATAATCAGCCTAACAGTTGGAAGAAGGATTCTTAGTCACAATGAAAAATTAGGAAATGTTAGGAAGGCTTCCCTTGTTCGATGGGACAAATTTTGGTTTCTGGAAGAAAAGAATGTCCTACTACTTGATGTCCCTTGGACCTGAAGTTTGGCATTCAGTTTTGAATGCGTACACTTCTCCTTCCACTCTTCCAACTGACCAAGACGAAAGGAAAGCTTACATTGCAAATGCCAAAGCCTATAATTCCATCACTAGTGGAATCACTGATTGTGAACTCACAAAAGTCATGAATTGTGACTCGGCCAAAGAAGTATGGGATAATTTGGTTAGCTTATATGATGGGGACTCCAAAGTTAAGAAGGCAAAGCTTCAAACTCGTAGAAGGCAATTCAAAAGTCTGAAAATGGATGATGAAGAAGATATTGCATCATACTTCCTTTGAGTAGTTGAAGTAGTCAACTCTCTTAAACAATTGGAAGAAAATATTGAAGAAAGTGCTATTGTTCAAAAGGTCTTAAGAGGGCCTAGGAAAAGTGATATCGAAAAATGCTAATCGGGGGAGTCGGGCGGGAGTCGCGATCACGTGCAGGCGCTAGGGTTTATTCTTCAGTTTGAAGGATCGCCTGCTTACCACCGGGCTTGTTACCAGAATCAAATAGGAGTCGCGCTGGGAGGAGAAGGAATGGAGCCGGAGAACGGGGGGGGAGAGATCCCCTCCTTCAAAGCAGCTTTAACAGGGTAAAATAGAAAGGAAAAACAGAGTGAAGGAGCCCAAACCAATGAAGGAGAAACTTCAAAAACTGGAGCGCAAAGGAGATCAGGATTCCAAAGCAAATGCCTACCTAGGACTTCGAGCATACCCAGGTTTGTAATCCCACCTAATAGACTAGAAAATTACAGAAGCCGTATGCGTGATTATGCCTTGATATGCAAGTTCATAGGATATTGGCCTGCTGAAAAGGATCTTATGAGATGGATCTATCAGAGGTGGAAACCAAAAGGACATGTGGAAGTCAAGTTGGGGGCAAAGAGGTTCTTCACTGTTATATTCTCCAACCTAGAAGATAGGGGGAGAGTCTTTGAGGAAGGACCTTATTTCATGAACAACGCAGGTCTGTTCATCAGAGAATGGGTAGATTGCTACAACCCAGATAAGGAAAGGATGTTAGTTGCTCCGATTTGGATCAGACTCTTTGGTCTACCATCAGAATTATGGGAACCAGAGATCCTTAAAGGCATAGGAAATACAATAGGTTCCTTTGTTAAAGTGGCAAAAACAACAAAGAGAGGAAAATTCAACACCTATGCTAGAATATGTGCTTACATGAACATCACAGAGCCTCTCCCAGACACTATTGAACTGGAATATCATGATGAGCTATGGCACCAACCTATAGACTATGAACATATTCCATTTCGCTACCGAAGATGCCATGAATATGGTCATCTGTTTAGGGAATGCCCTATTACGCTAGCTGAAAAGGAAAGGGAAGTAGAAAAAAGCGGAAGCAACACAACAAGGAAAACAGGGGAAGAAAAAGAGGACTTCAGAGAAGTTCCAAGAAGAAGAGGAAGAGGAAATAAAAAGATGCAGATGGGTAAACAAAAAGAAGCCCAGAAAACAGAATCTCTAAACATGTTTAACGCCTTACAGGAAGAAGGTTTGGAGACAGAGGTGAGCGAAGAAGAAGAAATAGATGGAATGGAGGTAATAACTGAAAAATCAAATAAAGAAGCAGATAATAGGAATAATGAACTGGGGGTTGAACTCACAGGTGAAACCCAAGGAGATCAAGGAGACATGGAAATAGACCCAAAGAAAACAAAAGGAGAAGAAGAAGAACAAGTAATGGCGAGACTCCTACAGGAATGGAAAAGGCTTGATGAAAGATTCATCCCAGAAGAACAAAAACAGAGATACAAAGATGCATTTCAAAGATATAAGGAAAAAAAGAGACTGACCGAAGAAAAGGAAAATCAACAACCGGAGAAACAGGAAGCGCAAAGCATAGGAGCGGGCAGCATTGGCAAGGGAGGAAAAACACGAGGGAGAAGAACAATGGGGGAAATGATACAAGAAGTGGGTGAGATGCTTGTAAACTCTGGAAGAGTGATCCCTCTATCAGAGGTCTTCCAATCCCCCCCAAAACTGTTAAGATGATTATTACAAGATGGAATATACGAGGCCTCAACAGTAGAGGCAAACAAAGGTATTTGAATGAAAGATTGAAAAAAGAGAAGCCTAGTGTAATCATAGTACAAGAAACAAAAATAAGTACTGAGAAAATGAGAGAAATTTTGAATAAAAACAGGAGTAGCTATGAAATGATGGGGTTGGATGCAATTGGAAGCGCAGGAGGCTTGATAATTATCTGGAACCCAGAGGAAATACACTTCAGTAACTAGATGAGTCTCCCAAGAATTTTATCAGGTACAGCAAGTATAGTAGGCACGAAGGAAGAGGTTATTATAACAGGGGTGTATGGACCTCATATTCAGAATGAAAAGAAAAACTTTTTGCAAAATCTAAAAGCCTTGAGATGCCTCATACCAGGAAAACAATGGATAGTAGGAGGGGATTTTAATCTAATTAAAACCTTAGATGAAAAAAGGGGAGGAACAAGAAGAATGGATAAGGTAATGGAACAGTTTGGAGACCTCATAAGGGACCAGCACTTGATTGACATCCAAACCATCAATGGAAGTCATACGTGGAACAATCGGAGAGGAGGCGCTAACCAAATAGCTTCTCGCCTTGACAGATTCTTAATCTCAGAACAAATAATGTTGAAGGATGTATTTATAGAATCCACCATTCTACCGGTAGCAGGATCGGACCATTGGCCAGTTAAATTAGAGATAGACTTAAAGCAAAGGCCTCCCAACAAGCCCTTCAGGTTCGAAGCTTTCTGGCTGAGAAACGAAGGACTGATGGAGAAGGTAGAAGAGTGGTGGAGGATGAGCGAGCAAAGGGGAAAATATAAGATGCATACCTTTCAACTCAAACTGAAGGAAATGAAGAATAAGATAGAGAAATGGAATAAAGAAGAATTTGGGAATATTATGGAAGATAAAAAGAGACTAGAGCAGAGAATGGAAGACCTTCAGCAGATGGATATCATGGAAGGAATAGAAGAGGAGAGAACACAAGAAGAAGGCAGGGTTTTAAATCAGCTAGAAGAAAGAAGAAAACAAGAAGAGATTTTATGGAAGCAAAAATCAAGGGTACAATGGCTTAGGGAGGGAGAGAGGAATACTAAGTTTTTCCATAAAGCAATGGTTCAGCATAGACAACGAAACAGAATATTCTCTATAAAAAACAAAGAAGGGCAAAGAGTTCTACAACATGAAGAAATTGAAAAAGTATTGGTTAATCATTTCATGTTAAAATTTCTGTTTTCCTACCCCGGTTTTCAATTTCTTCTTATTTCTCCCATGTAGTTAAATGCCCTTTCCCATAAACATACATTCAACAGGCTGGAAAAAATAAATTTGCTGAAAATACAAATTCTGGAAAATTCACAGAATGCTGGAAATTGCAGAAATAAAAATCAGCAGTAATAAACAGCCATTAAAACACATTAAAACACTGATATTTTTGGTCAACTTGACCCTGGAAAAACCCCCTACAACTCTTGGGGAAAACCAGTTTGAGAGCTCTTCTTTATTTCTGAAAAATGTCTTTTTACAGCAAGAAAATTTCAGCAAAAATTACAGCAAAATAATTTTTTTTTCAGCAAGCAAACTTATTCGTTTTCAGCCCAATGGACCACCTGGAAACTTCTCAGTTTTCAGCAAAAAATCAGCTTTTTCTGCTTGTTCTTGCTGCTGTTCTGCTTATCTTTCTGTTGTTCTGATTTTGCTGAAGAGCTGCCTGGTATGTGTGCCAAACTGCTGCCTCTTTCTCCTTCTTTTCCAGAAATATCCCTTGCTCTCTTGCTCTCCTTCTCCCAATCTGCTCATGAAAGAATGAATGATCTTTTCCTCCTTTTCCTCCTTTAATATAACTCCAAGTGACTTTTGGGTGATCCAAAGTGACTTTGGGTGATCTCTAAATCCAATGGCTGAAATAGATTTAGATCAATGGCTGAGATTAAATGCACTTTTAAATCTCACTTTCTATTTTTTAATTCACCCACTTTAATAAAGACCCACTTAGTCATTTATTTCCAAAGTCACTTTTCCTTTCTAATTTTACATTAACTTTATCAAAGTCACTCTAAAATTAGACTTAGTAACTTTATCACTTAAAGTCACTTTTAAATTAGATTTTAACTTTATAAAAATTATAAAGTCACTTTAGGAGAAAAATTAAAATCTTTTTTGGACACTTTTCCCTAAGCCAAAGATCAAAGCCTAAGGGAACCACCTGTCCTCCGGTACCAAATTTCAACAGAAGGGTATGCAACCATGAAATGCCCCATTGATAGCATGACTTGTAAGCTCTTTTACTTGATTGTTCTAATGATTTGTTGTATTGGAAGACAAAGCGACGCATTGGATCTTATGCAGGATTGTAGGTGGATCTTCATTTAGGGCTTGGTCTCCCTATACGGGGTCCTATCACTCTAGAGGGCCGCATGAGCACTTGTAGGGTGAGCGTGAGAGCCCTGGGCCTCCAACATAGCAGAGATTACTTCATGGATCCCCAGCAATGCTCATGGATTGCTTGTATTCTACCTTTTGGATAAAGATGATGCCCCTGGTTCACCATGCCTAGCCGACTCCACACTTGCACCATACACTTAGTAGATGCTCAAGGGTCTAGAGGATATCTCTCACTGCAGAGGCAAGGCTTATGTCATCATTCTAACCCTTGCAAATGGTTTACAATGTTATGAATAAATATTCATAATTATACATCAACTAAATAAAAATATTAAATTCATAAATATTAATAATTAACAAATTAGTTAAATTAATTGCCCATTAATTATGAAAGGGCACATATGTCAAAAGACATGATCTTTAGTCCTTGTGGCCAATCAATGCATATAAAGGTAAACCGCCAAGGAATTGTAAATCATCATCTGAGTATTTGAATAATATTTGTGCACATAAGTGTGTCTGCAATTGGAAATTCCTAGTAAGCAAACCTTTTCTTGTTCCAATCATATTAGAGCCCTACGATCTTCCGTAGCTTGTTTTCGTTGCCTCCTAGTTCTTCCATGATCCCGCTGCCTCCCAATTCTTCCATGATCTTCTCATCACTACCATATCATTTTGTTGTTGCATCTCACCTACCACATCTCATTGTCACTCCCCCCATCCGCCGACAATTCTCTCTGTCGACACCCTTTCCGTTGTGCTTTCTTCTATCTCTACATCTGAACACAGGGCCGATACGGAAACAGTGATGTCTGTATGCGATTTCGTGCCCTCCGCAATCACCTTCTCACCGCGGTCTCGTGCCCCCCCCGCCGTCACCTCTCAACCAACCACAATCTGTCTCGACCACGGCAGACAATCAACCTGTCAGTCGTGCCCCCCCCCCCCCCCCCCCGGTCGTCACCTCTCATCCAACCCCCGTTCACTCGACAACCGCTATCTGTTTACCTTTGGCCCCGACACCGCCCTTCACTTTTCCGACAAGCCCTACACCCTTCTGACAACCGAATTCCACTCCACATTTTTTCTTGACCGTGGGTCAAATGGTGTGACCCCTCGGTCAAACTCAAGAAAATTTCAGGAGGAACTTAATAGAAAGCGTCGACACCTTGATAAGTCGAAAAGAAGCAAGAAGAATTCAGAAAAGGTCAAGAAAGGATAATTATTACTCAAGACAAAATGGCAAACGATATCAAAAAAATAGAGAACGTTGAGAGAATGTTGAGCCAATTGATGGGAGTCAATCCAGCTTTTAATCTCTTAATCACACAAGAATCATCACAAAGTCCCATGACTCCAAGAGGTGAAGTTTTTTCAAGTCATGAATTTTCGCAGATGCACGAAGTCCCACAAATGTCGCATATATAGTTCCAAGGAAGTCAGTATTATACAAAGTTTCCCGAAAGAGACTACCAAAGAATTAAAAGGGAATTACCTAAGTACGATGGTAAGGACCATAGGGGCACCATTGTGTGGGTAAATAAAATGAAGGCCTAAGTAACCGAATTCGTTAGGGAGGGGCCACGTGTCCAAATCCGGCGTGTCGGACACAATTCGCCAAAAAACGTGTCCAAAAAACATGACACGTCGAATCCAATTATGACACGTTGAATCCTATGCGTGTCCTAAAAATCGCCACCGTGTCACGAATTTGGACTGTGTGTCCTGCTTTCCAGAACTCGTTTAGCGGCAAAGTGACTTCCACGGGTTAGAAAAAGGCCGCAATTGCTCATTACATTCACGCTTTTCATCATTTGGCAAGCATTGTTTTATTAATGTTTGATGTATGGCTAAGTTAACAGCAATGGATGGCAATCGCATTTGAGTATTCTACGTTTCTCAAGAGATGTTGTTGTATGTTGTGTTCTAACAAAACACGTGCTTGAAATACCAAAACCATTATTGCCTGGAAACTCCGAGAACTCGCTTTTTCATAGTTTCGAGTGACAGTTTTGATTGCTCAAATCTGCAAAACCCAAAGGACCCTTGATTCTTTCATATGTTGTTCATGACTGCTGTTTACCAATTATTTCTACTGCAACAGCAATTTCTTACAAGTTATCTATTGTGCCAGATAAGGAGTTAAACTAGTTCAGTTAAAAAAAGTGTAGTTTGATTTTTCACTGGAAGATTATTCAGGATAATGTTTTGAATAACCACTGGGATGGGATTTGCACTGTTAAAGGAGATGATGTTGACAAAAGCAAAGATAAAGCTAAACAGTACATGAATGCAAAACATGAATCTAATCATCTCGTCAACAACCTTCACGGGAATTCAAGAATAAGATTTTAGTTCAATGTTTACTGCGAGGGGGAGATGTAGGGTTGTCTTGGTGTCTGTAAAATTTCAGATCATACATATAATATCTTCTTTATTATTATTATTTTATTGAGATATATAAATTTTAAAAAATAATGATAAGATTATATATGAAATGGGGTTGAATAATGTTCAAGTAGTCTTTGATGGTGTAAAAACTATGAGGTTTGCATTTTTAAAGTTTTTTATGGTGTAAAAATTTTGAGGTTTGCATTTTAAAGTTTTTGATAATTCATGATGGTTATTTTTCTATAGGTTAAAAATTTGTCAGTGTGTTTATCTTACTATCTTGTAGTTGTAAGTTGTCTTTTAGTTATGAATTATGAATCATGATTTATCATTTATGTGACCACTGACATGTATTTGAATTTTGTATGTACTATGCATGCTATAGATGAAGATCTATGTTTGAAATCAATTAAATTTGTATCATTAATTAAAATTGTGTAAGAAATATCTAATTTTTATTATATATATATATATTAATAAAATAATATATAACAAATCCTACGTGTCCTGTTCCGAGGGGTCAATGTGTCCGAATCCAACACTACGAATCCCGAATCCCCGTGTCAAGTGACTTAGATGAAGGCCATTTTCGAAGCAAACCCGCCAATAGGTGAGTGAGAGAAGATTATGACCTGGAAGCTAAAGCATATCATTGGTTCCTATGGTGGTCCAACAAATGTGAGGCTCGTTCACTCATTTGGAAAAATTTTGTGGATGCCCTGCCAAAAAGGTTCCATGACAAAGAAGAAGACGACGTCTACGAAAAATTCATTCATCTCAAACAAAAAAGGTCTGTAAGCGAATACACCCACAAGTGGGAAGTATTAGTTGTAAGACAAGGGGGATTTTCTGACGAAGAGATTCTAAAAATGTATAGATGCGGGCTTAAAGAGTATATCCAAGCAGAATTAAAACTGTATAAACCCAAAACCATTGAAGAGGCTAGACATGTAGTGATAATTATTGAGCGAAAAATACAAATTCCATAAAACACCATATGCCACTAGTTAAAAAGCAAGCAACTACTCAAAAGGAAAGTCAAGTAAGCCTTCTCCAAAAAATATCGGTAAAGTACATTCCACCCCTGTTGCGAGAAGAAAAAAACAACAGACAAATTTCGAAAAGAAAAAGGATGGCAAATGTTGGACATGCGAAGACAAATATTCTCTGGGACACAAATGCACTACGCAAAAACTTTACAACTGCGAAGCTATACAAGAAGAGGAATCTTCAGATAGTAACTCTGACGAAGAAACCAACGAAGAAAATGAGACTCCTAATCCAAATCCAGAGAAGATTCATCATGGGAGACAGAACATTTTCGTCAGCAACACCCAACATTACCTATGCTTTTAGGACAAAGCATTTTAAGGGAGAGGAAATGTTATGAATAAATATTCATAATTATATATTAATTAAATGTAATTATTAAATTCATAAATATTAATAATTAATAAATTAGTTAAATTAATTGCCCATTAATTATGAAAGGGCACGTGTCAAAAGACATGATCTTTAGTCCTTATGTCTAGTCAACATCTATAACGAACGAACCGCCCAAGGAATTGTATTCATTATCTGCGTATTTGAATAATAAAATATATTATTTGTACACATAAGTGTGTCTACAATTGGAAATTCCCAGTGAGCAAAGATTTTCTTGTTCCATACAATCATCTTCAATCCATTTGGAGACCCATCAGGATGTCCTTTATGCCCCAACACCCACTTGGGAGCACTATAGGTTCTTGCTTGGAAAACAAGGGGCCAACCCCTTGTCCACTATGTTTGGGATCCATTTCTACATCATGGCACCCCTTGGACTTCATTAGGCCTCCTCAAAGGCCCAACAACTAATTTTTTTCATCATTCGACCCTCTTGAGAGGCTTCTTATTATGTTATTGAGCTATTCAGTGGGCTTGTTACCAAAAATATTGTTATTATGCACATTATTTTATATTAGGGGCTCAATTAGGCCAATTTAGCTAAATTGAATTCATTAGAGAGTGTATAAATAGAAGTGAGATGATTCATTTTCATCATCATCACTTGGATTGGGTTATTAGCTCTTGTGAGATTTTCGCTATCCTTTATGGAGGACAAGTTTGGATGTTATGGATGAATTTTGATGTTTGGATCTCTCTCTCTTGTTTCGAAGCTTTATTATTGGCATAATTTGATTATTGGATATAGTCTTTGTACATACAAGTGCTCTTTTTATGCTTATTCTTGTTATTTAATTTTGTCACATGAATGTTGTTGGGATTTTCGCTATACAAGTATGAAATTTAATGTTTTTCTATACGAATTAGTGGAAATTGTCATCTTTTATAGTGTTGCATCATGCCATGGGCCATGTATGGATGGGTAAATGTTCCTAGAGATAATCTGTGTTAAATATATCTCGATAAGTCATCAATTATTGCAAATCGAACTATAAAGTCCTTGAAGCAGTTACGCTCATGCCCTAATGCCATGCGAAGTTGTTTGAAGTCCTCCTTGATTGGGTGAATTCTTTCCAAACAATAAATTCTTCTTGACTCCATCTCTCCCAAAGGACAAGGCACTAATCCTCCATGGGTAATCATTTTCATAGCTTATCTCTCTCACATTTTCCTCTTTTTCTAGGCCTAGCCTCCATAGGTCACCTAGGGCATCACTTTTCTCACGATTTAGCCATCCAAAGAATTTGATCTCTTGCCCAATACTACAATGGTATGTCCTCTAGAGGCCCTCCAAAGTTCACGAAATTCCAACTGTGGGATCTTGAGATATTTCAAGCCCTAGCTCGAAGATCAATTATTGCCCTTGGTTTCCCAATGGTTAGTGAACTCCTTGGGATCATAGCATTAAATCATCAAAAGGACATTCTTTCGTTGATCCCCTTCCCTTCCCTAATTAGGTCAAATACATCCTTGGTTGATCAACTCCATATCCTTGACCTAATTTTGGGTCCACTTGGCCCTTTGTCGTCCCACAACTTGTTAACTCCAATTCCACAAACATCACTAAGCATCCATAAGGCCTTTTAAGACTAGGGGCTTCCTTGATAAGACATATTCTAAAACCCTAACCTCAAAAGCCCTTTTAGCCCTTCCTATAAAGCCTATCACCTTGCTTCTAAAGCAAGCAACCCATCTAACAGAGTCTCTCTTGTGAATAGGCCTTAGGAATCACTCCTCGTCTTTCCATCGATCCATTCATCTTGTGATTCCTCATATATCAAGTCTCCTCCCATCGGTGAAAGTATGTAAAGATTAGGAAGCCTTAGCTGAGGTGACAGTGGACTATCACTCCATTGTTGCCCTTGACCTAGTAGTTGCACCATCGGATCCCTTCGTAAGACCCCTGCTAGTTTGAGCACCAACAGGAGCCAAAACTTAAAATATTCAAATTTCGTGTTTTGAAAGTCACCATGGGACTTTGACTCAAAATAATTTTCTTTTGACTCCAAAGCATTTAAATATGCTTTACAAATACATAATGAAGCCTGACCATAGTTACAAAAATCAACATTGATCATATATCTGGTGTAGTGGGGAATATTCGGCGAAGCCTCCCTTAGCCGTTAAGGATGTGCTGGAGTAAAAGAGTGGGGGCAAGGGTCAAGGTGATAGTAGGTCCTCACCCTGCATGTGCCAAACTAGTGAGGTTGTCAGGACTTTAACAACCTTGCTAATCAGATCGGTAACATGATATATAGAAGTTCATTTTATTTTGATAAATCATGCATTAGCCAAAAATTGGTTGAAGGCTAATGAGGGTGGTAGAACTCACGTTAGGCTTTTGTCCACCCACTTTATTATATCCTAGTCAAACTTTTGCATTTTATCATTATGGCTCATGCCCTTTCTTTTCTTTATGTTGCATGAACTTCTTAGGAAAAAAAATTGGGCCCCTACTCAAGGGTGAGGGAAACAAGAAACCAACACTAGTGATAGATAGTAATCAACCCAAACATGGGACATGCATGTAAGAGAAAGATGGAAATTGATAAATATGGATTACCATGGACACGCAACCTCAATCAGTTTTCCCTATGTGTTCCTCTTAAATAATGGAAAAAAAGACCTCAAGGAGGATCACACTGGACTAGGGGCAAGGGATAAACACCAAAGTGAAGCATGGGAATAGGAATACAACCAAAAGTAGTCTATATTCCAATTCAACTTGTAATCCATTCCCTTAAAAATTAAAGAAAAGCTATTGATTACAAATATGGTTAATGTACCTTACAATGTATGATCCACATTCATCGAAAAAGAAAAATAAATGTAATAAAGCACTAAGCGTAGCATGGATGGAGGGATTCTAAGGCTAGCTATCTATAGGTCATCGTAGGGTTGTTGGTTGACAAGCTTAATAGAAATAGGAGAAAAATGTTCTCCTAGGGGTTAATGTTCTCCTAGGGGTTACCCACTTAGGTGGGTAATAGGCTATCTTGTTTTATGCTCTCAATTCCATGGTTTTGAATGTCTTCACTAGTCTGAATTTTATTTACTGTAATATCTTGAAAAGATTGGTAAGGCTCCTTACCTAGGATTTCATGAAAGGATGTTTCTAACCCCTAAAGGCTCGGATATACTTCTGAAGTGTTTTTATTGCATAATATCAATATTTGGAAGTATATAAAACTACCCTAAGTGTTGCAAAAAGTTTTATCTTGATTAGGTTACTTTTCATTTTCTACCCAAAGGGGATTGGACCACTAATTCATGTAGGTTTGGATCAGATTGTTGTAACTTCTTGTTTACATTAACTTTTATCATTGTTGGACTATATTTTAACTCATATTTCCCCCCCAAATTTAAACATCCAAGGATCCATCATCCTAATGTGTTTCCACACTTTTGAGTTGCTTCAAGGACACGCCAAATTTGGTATTTTTGTGTTTTTTTGGTTGTTTTGCAGATCTGAAAGTGTAGGACAACATGTCCAAATTGCTGAATTTGTAACTATGGTCAATTTTCATAATGTACTTTTGGTCACTTGATGTAATGATACCTATCATTGTTAAGCATATTTATAAATGCTTGAGTCAAAGTCCTATTACACACCACCAGTGGGTGAAACCCATAGGAGAAATTTGTCTCCTATATTTGTCTTTAGCCGGCAGTTGGCAGCCCCTTTGACCACCAAATAGCTCAATGTGCCAACATCTATGCCACCTGAGCCAACCATTATGAGCCCTTGCCCATCTGTTTTGATTGTTTGTTTGAAAGTGAGCCTTCCAAACCCGAAGGTATGACTTTCATTATGTAATTGGGTATTTTTGCTTACTTATCATGAACACATCTAGACATGGACTAGTGGGGGATTCAGCAGAAAGAATGGGCTTGGTCTATACTCTTGTCCCCTTGTCCAATTTGGTGGTTAGTATTGTATCCTAGCCCCGTGGGATATCCACTACTGACTACTAGCTTTAGGAGTGGCACTACATGGGAAACCTCGATTTTGGCTGTGTGATTCGATTTTGGCTACGTGATCCTGCTTTCCAATGCCACATACACCATTCCCCTCCGCTTATTATGACCTCTTTTCACATATTTCCCATCTAGGTCCACATTTGTCCATTAGATCCACAAGGAATTAGGCTCCCACTCCCCTTGTCGACACTTTGGGTCGGGCCTGGAACGATGCCCTGGAGGTTGATGCAGCTAAAAGAAAAGTTAAAAGCATAATTTGGCAACTCTCAACAGAAAATGTACCATAAAATGCAAAAGATGGTCGGGACATAAAAATTTAGCACATGGAAAAAGCCAAACGTGAGCTCTACCCCTATCACTGTGGTTATCACCCTAGTTCATAGGGTCCCTTAGGTGGGCTCCCTGCATAATTAAGGAACCCATGATTGTCCCAACCCATGGTGGGCGATGAAATGCCCACCCTTAATAGGGTATCCACTGTTATATCATTGACATCATGCTCTCATCCCCTGGAACCCTGAGCAAGTAAATGAAAGCAAAATCAATAAAAGGCAAAAGGCATATGAAGAAGAATGGAAAAACAAAGGTCAAGATAACTCATGTATCACAATTGCTCCCTCCTACATCTATACACCCAAGTGTAGCCTTCCCTCATTATAGCTACCATTGTACCATGGCATGTGGCTTGGAGCCTTCCCTGTTGCCCTACTCCATTCCACCATATTTCATATGACACCTGCCATCTAACGGATGTACCATGGACTTGTCACTCCCTTAGAGGTTGAAACCACCTAATAGGGTCCTTGATTAACCTCCCTCTCGAACTTGGAGACACTTATACATTCTAATGCCCATTATCAGAGGGTGTGCCACTATGAAGTGCCCACTTTGTTCCATGATTTGTAAGATCATTTGATCAATTGTTGTAATATTCATAGGGAATTTTTACAGTAAATAACAAAGCAAACATAGACATAAAACCACGAAAATCAAACACCAGCCAACCAATGAAATTTCACTAAAATTTGCGCTGCTCAACCATTTTATTATAATAAGAAGAGGGCACGATGAGGTGTTGGAAAGAGTGCACCTGGGCTTGCTCAAGGCAAGTTAGCTAAGCCCATATGAACAATAAGAAATCCCTCTCAAATTTGTTCATGCTCTCTCCTGGCTCTGCATTGAAACTACCCAGAAATATGTTGCTGGTTGTAAAGAACCGTTGTTAGGGCCTCCTCGGGTGCTCAGAAAATTCCGGGAAATTAACCTGGCCTCTTCACCAATAACCCACAAAAACCCACAAAGGAATTGACAAAATGTTGACCTTGGAATTTCGACCCAATTTTCCCCTAACTCTTGTAGCTATTGGCTGAGTTGGGGCCCCTGTTTGAACCCTCAAATCTGCCCAGAAAATTATGCCATGTTAATCTTGGCCTCTCATTAATAAACTCAGAAAAACCCAAAAAGGGTTTTTCCTAGTTTTGACGCTCCAAAATTGACCTCCAAATGCTTGGCCCTCCTCCACACGTAGAAGATGTAACCTGAAGCAAATGTTGTGTTTGTTGCTCCACCAAAATGCTGGAAAATCCCCCACAACACTTCTCCGGACTCCACCTCAAGTTTCAGCCCCTAACTCCCTTCACTCCACAACCTCCAATTGTGCCTCCTCCAAGAACTACGCAGTCCCTGTACTGTTGTCGCCAATCCTCTCCACAAACTCGCACTCCCTGCTGCTGATACGAACTGGTATAGGTAGGACTCCCTCCTTGGACTGGCACTCAAAGTCCATCGAAACAAGGGTTGAGATCTCCGCTCGAAGACAGTCGTGTGCTAAACAGCATTGCAGACTTGGCTTCCTCTCAAGCGTGTTATGTCAAAGACACAATTTCTGAATAGATGAATGAATGACCAAAATGAGTGCCTCTTGCTCAATTTATAATTCTTAGCTCCTCTCCTTGTGGTCCCCACTCTCTCTCTCTCCTAGTTCGCACTCCCTTCTCTTTCCTCTCTCTTCCAAGAGTGTGAGTTCCCTCCTTGGGTCAAATTTCTCTTTCTTGTGGTCCACACTTTCCACTAGAGCCGCAATATTCTCTTTTCCTCCTAAATCCCAGTGTCGGAATTGCGTCCTCTCCCCAAACTCATTTTTAATGGTGGAAATCAGAATTGGGGATATTACAATTGCACTAATGAATTGTTGTACTGGAAGGTGAGGAGACGCATTAGATCTTATACAGGATTGTAAGTGGGTCTTCATTTTGGGGTTTGGCTTCCCTATATGAGATCCAAGCCCTCCAGAGGGTCATGATGGCACTTGTAGGGTGAGCATTGAGAGCCATGGGCCTCCACCTTAGTAGAGAGTCAATAGCCACACCATGGGACCCTTCAATGCCACCTATTGCTTGCTCGTGTCCTAGTTATTAGATGATGATGATGCACTGGGACCACATTGCCCAGCCGGCTACACAATTGCATCACACACTTGGCAGTTGATCCAGGGGCCAGATGGGGTTGTGTTTCACCTAGGGAAACAAGGGAGGGCTTGCATCATCGTTGCAGCCCTTATAGATGGATCACATGCTCGCTTGATTCAATTGGAGACTCATGAGCCCATTCTTTGTGCCTTCACAGCCGCTTGGGAGAAGCACAAGTTATTTGCTTTGATATTAAGGGACCACCCCCTTCATTATTGTTACTGGAGCCCTCCTATTCATTATGGCACGAGGGACTTAATTAGGCCTTACAACAGCCCTATTAGCTATTGTTTTATCATTTCGGCCCTCGTGAGAGCCTTATTATTCATCTTTTTGAGCTATTTGGTGGGCTTGTCACCAATAGATTTATTATTTGGCACACTAGGCTAGTATTAGGAGTTAATTAGTTCATATTTTGATATCGCATGACATGTGTAAATAGAAGAGGCCTAGCCTCACTCTAAACCATCATCATTTGGATTTCAATTTCTCCTTTTGCGAATTTTGGACCTTGCACTATGATGTTTGGAAAATTTTCGCACTATTGTCTTGGAGCTTCTTTGACATGCTATTGATGGATGGATATATTCTTGATCTTGTAAGTACTTTAATGCCACATTTTTCCTATGCTAAATGTCTAATGTATGGAATTTCATTTATATATCTTAATTGTGCCCTAATTTAATGTGAATTTGTGATAAGCACTAAGATTGTGGAAGTATTGCATGCGTTATTCATGGATAATGAGAATGAATGTTCCTAGAGGATTATTATGCATATGGTATCCTTGAAACTCCATCATAACATTTGTCAACAAGTATAAACGTCTAGGGTAGAAGTCAAGCCTTCTTGTTAGGGTTTGTGAAGTTGCAATAGGCCTCCTTCAGATAGCGAAGGTTGAAAAACAAGGTCATTTTGACTCCAATTCTCCCAAAGGACTAGGCATTGGTCTTAATCCTAGGTGATCACCTAAAATTCTTTCTTTTTCACCTTTCTTTCCAAATTCTACCCTAACCCTAGAAGTTCCCTAGGGCTCCTTGCAAAATCCATTAGAGACAGTCTCTTCCCAAGAAAATTGGCAAGCAACTGCGCCGATGAGTCTCCTAGAAGTCCTCAAATTTTGAGGCCAATTTTGTGTTTGGATTGGGAAAATATATCAAGTCCTAGCTATAAGACCGAATTTGTCTAGATTACTTATAGATAGTGGTAGAATCAAGAGTCTATTGTGCTTGAAAACTCATTGGAATTTAATCTCTTGGACCCTCATTATCCTTGCTTGACCTAGGCTTCCCATTGTCCCTGAAATTTCATAGACCCTAGGTCTTGCTTGGATCCCCTAGGTCTCTCTCAAGGTCCCAAACTTTTTGCATGCTTGTATATTGTACTAACCCTAATTGGACTAGAAAATCAACACAAATCAGGTTAGAAGTCAAATAGAAATTAAGGATAAGTCATCTCACTTGGTATTTGGACCTTTCCCTCACTCTCAATAATCAAAGGGAACCATTTGTTGAGCATTTTGAGTGAGTTTTCTTTGTTGGTTTTATTTTCTGCAATTGTATATCATATATCAAAGTTAGTACTCTATCTTATTTAACTCCTAACCTTCATCATACTTAGTGTTTCTAGGCATTGGTCATTTAAGATTGCCATTGAAGTGTGTGTAGATAGGCATAACCCCCATGACATTGTAGGACTCAGCCAAAGTGAGGGGAGATTGTGCTAAGGTGATGGTGCATCTTCTATGTGCTTACCGATTAGCATTTTAACTAGACCTTGCTGAAGCTACCAACTTGGGTGGTAACAGGGTCTATGTGTCCCATAATGGACGGTCTAAACCCCGTGTCCCCATGTCCCTATGTTAGGTGATTTAGCTTAATCTAGGCATGCATCCTAGGAATTGCACTCAACATCTCATTGCTTGGGAATAACATGAATCCATATTCTAAAATTTAAACCACCTTATAATAAGTAAATTGTTAGTGTTGGTTGAAATAATGGTGACTGAATATTGTTGGTGCAAGTGGTTGGAGTGTCATAATAAACTTACTAAAATAGAAAAAAATAGAAAATAATGATTTACATCTTTTTAGTCACACCATTCTTCAATCCAAAAAACAGGAAAAAATAAAAATAAAATTAACAGTCAACCCCAGCAGCGAAGTTATATATGCACCTAGCTTCTTCCTGTTAGGGGCAATTTGTGCAGATTGCAATAGAGCATCCAGTTGAGTAATGAACGTCTTCGATACCCTGTCACAGATTGCCAAATGTGTTGTTAACTTAGATCTACAAAAATCTTGTAGTTCTTTTTAACATACATGTTTAAAAAGAGATATACATTGAATCAGAAATTTGGCAATAAGTAACAAAAGATCACAATTGCAGATGTAAAGAGATACTTTTATAATCATTAAAAAAAATTGAAGTTTAAAATGGGCCTTTTAAGGAAATAATATAATAAGAGCTATGAATTTTCAAAGGATAAAAGAAATAATTAATTTATTCTATCATAATTTTGACTTATCTTCTTATAGGTTTATTCAAATTTAAATTGTAGACAATCTTTGGATGTGGAATTCCAATGATTACCCACTTTGCATACTCTCCATATAGCCACCATGAAATAAACAAGAAACACAGCATTTTCATGTATTTCCAATTTATCTCATGGTGGGTCTGCAAAAAGTATGCAGTGTGAGTACTTGTTGGATGCGAAATTTAATTTTGCATCCAACAAGTGCCTATACCTGAAATTTGAATAAAGTCATACAGAAATAAATCAAAAATATGATTAAAAAAAGTAATTTTCTTCTTTCCCTCCAAACTATTTACCCTTAAATGCATGACATCATCATCTTGAATTGTATTGGTTCTTTTAAATTTGATCTTGATAACAAAGTTTTTGTTATAATGCCCATTTTTTAGCTCAAAATTTCTAAATGTCTATGATTTCTACAAGTCAAAAAAGGTAAAAACCAAGACATTTTCAAATAGTACTGAAGGCGGTGGCTTGGTTCAGAATGTTAACACTTTGAGCCACAAATAGGCAACAGGAAGGAAATCCATATAGGATAAATAAAATATATTTTCTATTAATAAATGAATGAAGATTTACAAGGGATTTTATGATGGTCTAAACTAGTGTTGCGAAAATCGCAATATTATCACGATAACATCAAAAAATCGTGACCTTTTCGAATCCCCGATAAACTCGCACGATTACTACGCAAAAAATCGCGATATTATCACGATAACATCAAAAAATCGTGACCTTTTCGAATCCCCGATAAACTCGCACGATTACTACGCAATTTTTTTTCAAAAAATCGCGATAACTTCAAAAAAATTCGATTATTTCGAAATTATCGCGATACGATGGGAAGTTATCGCAGGGGTGGCGGACAGCGCATTTTATAAGGGAAAACATGAATTTTTTTTGTCATTTTGAACAGAGAGTGGCGTGGATTGAGAGCTGAGGAGGAGAGGAACCCTAGAAGGTGTCTACTAGAGCAGAGGAGGAGGAAGTCTGGAGATTTTAGCATCCCAAGCAAGAGAACTTCATCTTTGGATCAAATTTCTCCGGCAAACCGTGGTTTTCAGGTATGGGCACCAAATTTGGCCATTTTGTTTTGGTTTTTTTCTTGTTTTTGCTTGGGTTTCTATAACCCATTGATCATCAATGATTTTTGAGTGGATTTGAGGTGTTTTTTTTTCATTTTTGTTGCATAGAGTGGAGAGAGTTCATTTTGGATTGAGTTGAGGTTTTTTGATTGTTTGTTTGTCAAAAATTCAGTGTGTTGTGTCATGTATATAATTTTTTTTTTTTTTGTAACTTGAAATTCTTATTGTGCCATCGGTTCAACTTCAAAGTTTAAACTTCATCTTACATTAAAACTCAAGAGTTCAACCAAGTTACAAACATGCCAAGGAAATTGGACCCTATGTGGGAATTTGGTGAACCTGATGGAGGGTTTGATAGATTTAACTTATCTTGCAAGTTGTGTGGGCAGCATATGTCGGGGGGGGTTATAGATTGAAGTATCACCTTGCACAAATCCCTGAACATGATGTAGGGCCTTGCAACAATACAAATACAAAAATCATCCGAAGATCCATGAGATCATTGGAAGAATTAGAGCAAGAGAGAGTGGCCAAAGCAGATCTGAAGAAGCAACTAACAGTGAAAGTGTTAGAAGGTGAATATGGAAGTGGCACTGGTTCTACTTCAGCATCAATGTCTACAACCAACCCTATAGTTGCCTCATCATTTTTTGTTCCTAGAGCCACGTCTGGCTCACAACCATCTATCACTTCAATGTTTAAAAAAAATGACAAAAAACAAGCTGACAAGTTGTTGGGAAAGTTTCTCCTTTGGAATGATATTCTTTTCAGCGTTGCAAGGAATAATCCATTTTTCCAGCCTGTTGTTGATACTATTGCAACTGTTGGCCCAGGGTACAAAATCCCTTCTTATGATGACTTTAGAGGCCACATTCTTCAAAAGGAAAAGGTTGACTACACCAAAAATTGGAGGAGTTTAGAGCATCATGGGCACAAATAGGAAGCACTGTGACGTCAGATGGTTGGACCGACCAAAAGGGGAGAACTCTTATAAACTTCTTGGTTAGTTGTCCCAAAGGGACAATGTTTGTGAAATTTATTGATACATCTTCACATATCAAAGATGCAAAATTATTATGTGATTTGCTGGAAGTGTTTATTTTGGAGGTGGGTGCAAAACATGTTGTCCAAGTCATAACAGATAATGCTGCAAATTATGTTGTTGCTGACAGAATGCTTATGGAGAGGCATCCTACTTTATTTTGGACACCTTGTGTTGCACATTATATTAATTTAATATTGGAGGACATAGGAAATTTCTTTTGTCAAAAATATTGTTGACTCATCAAAAAGCATTACAAAATTTATATATAATCATGCATTTGTGCTTAGCTTGATGAAAAAATTCACCAACAACAAAGAGTTGGTGCGCCCCGCCATTACACGGTTTGCCACCAATTTCATATCTCTTTAATTCCTCTTGAATTTTATGTGGGATGTGAAGAGAATGTTTCTTTCAGAGGAGTGGCGTGCTTTGACAATGAGCCGCAAACCAGAGGGAGAGGCCATATGCAGATTAGTTTCATACCAAGAAGACTTATGGGCAGGAGTGTAGGAGGTGTGCACTGTTACTGAACCTTTGGTAAAGGTTCTTCGATTAGTTGATGGCGAGAAGCCCGCAATGGGCTATTTGTATGAGGCCATGGACAGGACCAAAGAATCCATTTGGACCTACTATGATGATAAGAGAGATGAGGGGTTTAAGAAACATTTGGCCCTGCTATGATGATAAGGGAGATGAGGGGTTTAAGAAACAACTCCTCCTATGGGAAGTGATTGATGAACTATGGAACAACACACTCCATCGTCTCATTCATGCTGCAGGGATCTACCTGAACCCCGCATTTTCTTACTCATGTGGATTCTTATTTGATGCTGAGATCATGAATGGATTCTTAACCTGTGTTCAGATGATGGTGCAATCTCCAGCAGAATGTGCAGAAATCTCCAAAGAAATGGAGATATACAGGATGGCAGGTGGCACATTTGGCTTTGAGATGGCTATAACTAATAGGAAGACTACAATGCTAGGTATTTTCAAATTTCATTCTCTTCAGGTTCATAACTTCATACTTTGCTTCAACTTTCAAATTTCATTTTTTTCTTATGTTTATCTTATTTGTATTTTTGTTGTAGATGCATGGTGGACTCGCTATGGTCCCAAAGTACCCCATCTGTGAAAGCTTGCCATTCGAATCCTCAACCAAACATGTAGCTCCTCAAGGTGCGAGCGCAACTAGAGTGTATTTGAAAAAATACACAACAAGAAGCACAACAGGTTAAACTTAAAATATTCCAAATTTCCAATTAATTTTTTAAATTCATTAAATAATTTTTTTTATAATTATTATTTTATAATCTTTGTACAGGTTGGAGACCCAGCGACTTAATGACATGGTCTACGTCTACTACAATCTTTGATTGTGGGTGAAGCAATTTGAGAGGAGACCTGATATGGAGGCCATCTCATTGGATGGGATTGACACCACTGCTGCATGGAGGGTTGAGGCCGAGAGGCCTCTCATGGAGTTTGTCGATGATTGGTTAGAGCAGGAGGTAGTGGAAGGCGTAGAGGGGGGGAGGAGGAGGTGACAGCAACTACCCAGGCTACCCCTGCCACCAGTAGAAGACGTGGTCTACCTCCTGTAGCTCCTAGTTCTTCAGGTTCTAGAGCACAGCAGAGTCCACTGCCAACTCCACCGACATCTACATCTAGAGGGAAAGGGAAAGCTATTGCATTTTCTTGCAAGAGGGGTAGAGGAAATCAGTGGTATTAGTTATTTGGTTCATTTCATTGTATATGACATTATGACTCATGATATGATATACATTATTATATTTTTTGTTGATATTTTGAGACTGAGTTGGGACTCAGGAGTCAGGACTTGCTATTTAGGACATGATTCATTGTTATGTGTAATGTAGCACTAGAAATGATATTACACATCTTATATATTAGTTCTTTTATCATATTTATGTGTCAATGTATTTATTTTATGTTGTAGATGTTTTAAATATTAAAAATTTGAAAAAAAAATGAATGTTTTTGTATTTTACGATTTTTTCCCGATTTTTACGATTTTTTCCGATTTTTTCCCTCGTCGATTTACTTCCGATAACGATTTTCACAACATTGGTCTAAACACATTCATTGGTCACAAGGGTGAAGGGTTATGACACTTGTGGTTATTTAATATAGTACTATTACTATTATTATGTAATATATATTTATGTATACTATATGTCCTCCCCATGAAAAATACTTTTTGAAAGGTACTTATCTTTACGAGAAGTGATCATCTCCCTCTTGAACTTGTCTTCAAGAGTTAGTATTTTCCATTATCCATGTAACAATGCTGCCTTCAATGATTCCATCGACCTCATCAGCAACCAAGCCTAATTGAGTCTATCCCATCTAGGGTTATGCTTAAATCTGTCACAAGTGCTAAAGCAACTTCTCATTGATCATGCTAAGGTTTCAAAACTGCAAAACTCAAGCCTTTATCTAATCCCAGAGTTTCTTCCAAACCCTAACCGCATGATATCCATCAAACCCTAATAACCAAATTGCCTAGGGTTTACTTCAAACCCAATATTCTTTCAGGTCTCCTCCATCTTCTCTTGCTATCATCAATGGTGTCTTAACAAGGGTGATCTCAATGACTTTTCTTCAGCCCAAATTTGATACCATGTGGAATTTTTCTTAGGGCTATACTCTTCTTTGTTTTAGATAAATGCATTTCATTATTTACATATTGAATTCACCCCATAGCATCATAACGTTATTCATCAACACATGCAACTATATAGAAAGAACAATATTATCATCCATGCAGCGGAACATAAAGGAACAATAGAAGAAAAACATTCAAACATAGAGAAACTAGGATTGGTCGGAGACCAGGGAAAAACTCCATAAAGGGGAAAACCCTTTCAAATTCTTCTTCTTATTAGATTGTCATTGAATGTTTCAACAAAGAAAGATTACAATGATCCATATCCTCAACCACAAAACTATCCAGCAAAAACAACTAAACAACATCCAAGAGATGAACCCAACAATATTAATAATCAAAACTTTGATCAGAAGCCTACGGTCAATTGTCATCAATTGTCGGAATCTACAGCCAACTGAGGTCAACTGTCAAAATCAAACCCTAGGTTCCAACCACTCGAAGAAAGATGTGTGTGCGGCTGAAACCCTCCAACTGCAGTCATAGGCTTGCGTGCTTGCAATTGCAACCGAAAATATCTTGTAGCATCCTTGCGGATGAGAACCAAAAACCGTAGTCACACACGTGAGCTTCGGACCCTGCAATTTCGGACCTATACAAACCAACCTCAGACCTGTACAAGCCAATCCAAAGAAGAGTGAAAGAAGAATGCCAAATGAAATGTCTCCAAATGAGGGTCACTTGACCTGTATTTATAGTCAGACATGGGTGTCCAATTTCATTTTGGGTCGACCTATCCTTTTTGTGCACATGTGTTTCCATATTAAAATATTTTTCCTTAACCAAATTAAATTCTTCCAAGGGCTAGGAGGGGTCTTTCTTGATGACGAAGATTGTCCAAAGGAGGGAGTTTATCCCTGGGCTGTGAAACATTAACAAGGTAGACCAGCAATGAAGTCCATGGAAATGCTCTCACATTTATGCTCAGGGATGGAGAGAGGTTGTAGCAACCTCGTCGGATGAGTATGTTTAGCTTTCTTTTGCTATCAGATGTTGCATTCCTTCACAAATCTTAGTACATACAACTTGAGGCCCTTCCAAGTGAACCTTTCCCTAATATTCCTGTAGGTTTTCAAGTAACCGGAATGTCCTGCTAGGTTGAGGTGTGAGTTGCCTGCATAATTTTCTCCTTGAGTTGTAATTTCAGTACCAGATAGATCTGGTTCTTGTAGTAGATGATGTCATCTATGACCTGCTATCTGTCATCCTGGATCAATCCCTCCAAAATCTCAAAAGCAAATTTATTTTTGGAGTATTCTACAAGCAAGAGTGACTTCCAATTCTCTGTAATCTCCATGAGTGAGACATCCTAGAAAGGGCATTTGTACCACATTGTTTTTTCCCTTGACATAATTTCAAAATCGTAGGCTTGTAATTTATTGATCCATTTATGTTGTCTCTCACTCAGCTCCTTTTGTTCCATGAGGAATTTGAGGCCATTATGATCTATTTTCACCTTGAACCCGTTCCCCACTAAATATTCCCTGAACTTGGCCAATGCATGCATAATGGCCTACATTTTTTTATCATAAATTGATAATGTCACGCATAGCCCCTGATTTTGCGGCCCTCAAACATTATGGGGAGGTGATTTTGCATCAATACCGCTCCTATTCCCATCCCCGGAGCATCACATTCCAACACAAATGGTTGGGTGAAATCTAGCAATGTTAGCACATGAAATGAACTCATCACCTGCTTCATCTTTTCGAAGGTTGCCTGTGCTTATCAGATCAATTGAAAGCCCCCCTTTTGGTGAGGTTTGCTAAAGGCATTGTCAGCTACAAGAATGCTTTAACAAACTTCCTCTAGTATGTGCAAATATTGAGGGATCTCTTCATCTTAGTTAGAGTTTTTGGGGTAGGCCACTCAATAATAACCCTGATTTTCTCCTGGTACACCTGAACCTCATTCCCTTCGATCACATGCCCTACACAGAGCATATTTATCATCCCATGTTGATTTGGGGTAGCATAGGATGTGCTCTAGCCATGAAAATTGGTGGAGAGGCTAAAGTACATGAGATCTCCAAGACCCAGAAATGGTTTTGACAGATTGTACTCGATTTGGGAGATATTAAAATAATTAATATTTTTAATGGAGTTCCTAAGTCTAAACTTAGGAAAATAAAATATTAATGGGTATTAATATAAAACTGGATTAGAAGGTTCCAAAAGTCATGGATCAAGCAAAATCTAATCTTAGCTGTTGATTAGAGATTTAATCTCAACCGTTGAAGCACCAACGAGAAAAATATAAGAGGAGGATTAAGGGTCAGTGGGAGAACACACCAAGAGATCAAGATTTCGACTTTCTGGTGCTGGGTTTGCTGAGAAAGTTGAAAGATTGATCTGGAGTTGCAGCTGAGGGGCAGTGAATATAGAAGTAGAGAGGCAAAAATAGTGTCGGGAGGATCAGCGCAGCAACCGGGAACGCTGACGCAGAGGGCAAAAGTCGGAACTGTCGAGAACAGCTGGAATTGTCGGGAACTACCGGAAGAGCAAGGAAAGCTGACACAGAGGGCAGAAGTCGGAACTACCGAGAATAGCCAAAACTGTCAGGAATTGCTGAAACAGCTGGGAAAGCTGACGCAGAGGGCAGAAGCTGGAACTGTCGGGAATAGCCAGAACTGCCAAAACTGTCGAGCAAGCTGACCCAGAGGGCAAAGCAGAAACTACCGGGAATAGGCGGGAACTGCCGGAACTGCCGGGAAATCTGATGCAGAGGGCAAAAGCCGGAACTTCCAGGAACAGCTGGAACTGTCGAAACTACCGGGAAAGCTAACGCAGAGGGCAGAAGAGGCTGACGCAATCCCTAGAGGCTAACGCTGGGGTTTTTTGTGGGGCAGAATGGAGTTGAGGAGCTACCGGAGTGTTTATCTGAGGTTTCAGCCAAAGCATATGTCTCCGAACGAGAGGTACTACTACCGAGATTTTTCTTTGTTGGGTAAGCTGGATGTGGCACCCAGATTGTATTCTGAAACTGATTAATAGATCAAACCCTCAAATAGCTGCACCGGTTTTCCCACATTGGGTTTTTCCGAGGACATTAGTCCAAAAACAACAGTGTCACTTGTGTGCTTGTTTCTATTTCCTTCAGTTGATGATCTATAATGTGTTAAGCATGCATTTGTATTTATTTCCAGTGTTTACATGGTAAATAACTTGTTAATTAACAGAACAAGTAGGTAGGAATAAATCAGTAAATTGCATGAAGGGTTTCCAACGTGTCAGACTTAGAAATTCCAACATGGCATCAGAGTGTGGTTGCAGATCACAGGAGAACTAAGGACATCAATAGAACAGAGCAGCAACAGCAGAAAAAAGTTGTCCCGAGTGACAAAATTTGTTCCTAGCAAAGTAGCAGCAAGGAAGGGGTGACACAGTGCCTGCGTCATCAAGATTAAGCCAGGAAGAGGCAGCAAAGAGGCTGAGGAAGGCACAGGCAGGCTCACACAGAGCCACGCAGAGGCCAGGAGGGTTGGCGCAGTTGGCTGAGGAGGTCGATTTGCCGATGCCGGGATTGCGCAGAGCCTAGGAGCTCTAACCTTCAAGTGGCTGGGGTTTAAGAGGCTGTGGGTAAGTTGCAGAGTGGAGCTAGTGGGGTACTGTAGTTAGAACAGTACCTAACAGGGCAAGACCAAGGTAGAGGGAGTTCCTGCCGAGGTGGATTTCTAGCCAAGGAATCCAGATCAGTGTTGCAATTGCACAGACAATTGGAGAGGTGCATCTCGACATTGGCAGAAGGGTTTCCGGGAGGGAAATCGAGGCTCAGAGAAGTCATTCCAAGAACTTCCAGGAGAGAAGTAGAGGAGCAGCGAAATGGCACTACACGAAGTAAGAGACCAACATAGATTGGACGGAGCCTCAAACTTCATAGTCTGGAAGGCGAGAATCTTATTCGTACTAGACAGGAATCATGTCAAGCACTTCGCCTTGAGGACGATAGCTATCCCAGTTGATCCGGCTGATAACAACAGGTACGACGATGCAATAAAGAGGGCTAAGAGTATCAACTGTTAATTTGCTTTGGAAGATCCATTTTCAAGAATCCAGAGTTCGAAGCTTCCATTGTGATTCCATTATCAGAAGGATTCTCATAGCTCAAATGATTCAATGGTGATTTCACTAGGCTAATGAAGAACTCAAATGTTGCTACTATTGTTTCAAGGTATGCTAGTTTAGATTTTACAACTATTCCTGGTTTTCCTGATCATCTAACCAAAGATGAATATTTTCTGAGAAATGGACCAATATTTAGTGGTGATGATTTGAGGTTGACTTTGAAACATATCGCAATTTTTTGTGATTTTACTGATCTTCTTAAAGTCAAGTGTGAGGATGTATACATGAGATTATTTTATGATTCATTTCAAGGGAAGTGCAAAAATTGGATTGAATGTTTGTCTGCTAAGTCCATAACAAGCTTTTGGGCTGTCTTCTTGGAAACATGGATGAAGAAAGAAGAATCAGTAGTAGATCATGTTTCCATTCAAGGTTTTAGAGAATGGAATGATGGGTATACTGATGATGAAATGGATAATAAAAAAATCCGCATTTTTGTCCTCTTATTCAAAGTCATGCAAATGTAGCTTAGAAGAAAAGATTCATTTCTTAGAAGAGTTTTACAAAGAAATTCAGATAGAGGTTGAAACCTTAGAGGATCAGCAATTTTTTCCACATCAAGATCATTCTTTTGGAATTTCTTCTCAACAGCAAGGAAAAGACATATTGCTTCCCTCTGTTGTTGAGAGTGGGGAATTTTCTGTTTTGGATTATGAATTTGAAATAGAAAGCATGCATGAAAAGTTCAACCGCGATAATAAAATTACAGAATACATTGAAGATCAAGCAAGATATTGCATGTATGACTTTGATGATCCTATAACCATTTATATGGAGGAATTTTTTGGTTCAAATTTTCAGCCATCGTTTCACTGCGAAGATCAAGTTTATGCTGAGCTATCATTATATTATCAAGTTTTTAGTTTAATCAACTATAATCACGCAGTCTAGTTTCCAAATCAGATGTTAGATTGGTTGCATTGGCATTTGGAAGTTTCATATAATGTGAAGAAAGATGAAGTCCCCTAGTTAGAATAGGAAGAGTGTACATAAATAAGCTCACAAGTCTGAGCATCCTTTCATTTTGGCATTTCAGTTTTTAGTTTTCAGTAGTTGGTGTTCAAGTTGATACCAGAGTTTGAGTGTCGATTTGATTGTAGTAAACAATTTTCATCTTTCACATTGTAGTATAGTTTTCAGTTGGTGTGGTTCAGTTTCAATTGAGGATTGGACTAAGTTGTGAAAATTCCTACTGTTGATTTGGGGTAGCATCGGATGTGCTCTAGCCACGAAAATTGGTGGAGAGGCTAAAACACATGAGATCTCCAATACCCAGAAATGGTTTGGGCAAATTCTAAACAGTTTGGGAGATATTAAAATAATTAATATAAAAATAAATTATTAACGTGAATTAATATAACACTGTGTTAGAAGGGTTCAAAAGTCATGGATCAAGCCAGATATAATCTTAGACGTTGATTAGGGACTTAATCTCGGTCGTTGATTTGTCAACGAGAAAATTATAAAAGGAGGCTTGAGGGTCACTTGGAAAAAACACTAAGGGAGACCAGTCAATTCAATTTCTGGAGCGGGGTTAGCTAAGAAATTCAAACTAGTGGTCTGGTGAGCAATCAAGAGGCAGCAAGTACGGAACAGAGAGAAGGGATCAGCCACTGGAGATCAGCGTTGGGGCAGGAGAGGCAGACGCAGTGACAGCAAGAGACTGTGCAGTCACCAGAGGGCCTGTGTGGGTGATGCAGAGAGGCCCAGGGTTGACACAGTTAGGCAGGGGTTGACGCAGAGTGTCTGGGAGCCACGCAGAGGTCAGCCAAGCTAACGCTGGGACTAGGAGAAGCGCTAGAGAATTTTTTCTCTGTGACTAAGCCAGTGTGGCACCCTGTTGTAATGAAGAATTGCTGAATAATAAAATCCTCCCTTGTTGCACCAGTTTTCCCACATTGGGCTTTTACAGGGACTATTGTCCAAAATATCTGTGGTGATATCTACAACAGAATTTATTTTAATGTTTATTGAAGGAATTTCATAAATAACTTATTGAAGAATAAGTAGGAAAAGTAAATCAGATGTTGCAGTGATAGAATTTCCACATGGTATCATAGCAAGTAATCAGAGACAGGAAGGGAAAATCAGTCATGAGTCGAGAACACGATGTAGAGGCATCCACGTCAAGGGACTCACACAGACTTTCAGAAGATTTCACAAGAGAAAGAGACTTCGATTTCTCTATGTTGGCTTCCGAGCTGGAAGAAGTGGCTTGTATGACTAATTCTGCATCATCAAAAGTGTGGTATATAGACAGTGGAGCCTCGTGGCATATGACGGGAATCAGGGAATGTTTCTCAAAATATCGAGAAGAGAAGATGAACTTTCAGATCACCATGCGGAACAAGGCAAAGTGTACTCCAGTAGGGAAGGGTACCATAGTTTTTCAAACAGAACTGAGAGAACGGTTCCGTGCTACAAATGTGTTGCATGTACCAGGATTGGGGATGAACTTACTTTCCGTGTTGCAACTTCAAGGCAAGGACTATGACGTCTACTTCATCAAGGAGAAGGTATACTTCAAACACCCGAGCTGGAAAAAGAAAGTGCAAATCGGGATCAAAAGTAACAGGTTGTATAGATTACAACTAGAATCACTAATGGCACTAATAGACAGTCATGGAGACAAGGACTTGAATGAATTATAGCACAGAAGAATGGGTCATTTGCACCATGGAGCTCTGAGAGTTCTCAGAAACACTGTAATAGAAGTTCCGGATCTGAGTACTGAACGAGATGATGTATGCAGAGGATGCACTCTAGGAAAGTATGCCAAGGCAGCATTTCCTGGGAGCAAACACAGGGCCAAGAGTGTACTAGGATTGGTACACTCAGATATCTGCGGACCTATGTCCGTCAAAGCTCTCAGTGGTGCTGAGTATTTCCTTACCTTCATTGATGACCACTCAAGGAAAACTTGGATTTATTTTCTGAAAACCAAGGACGAGGTTTTCTATCGACTCAAAGAGATCAAGGCTCTGGTGGAGAATCTGACTGGGAAGAAAATAATTTTTTTGCGCTCAGATAATGGTGGAGAGTATGTTAATAAGGACTTCACTGATTTTTGCGCTAAGGAGGGCATCAGAAGAGAGTGGACAGCTCCCTACAATCCGAAGTAGAATGGAGTAGCAAAAAGAAAGAGCAGGACTATTGTAGAAGCAAGTAGGGCCATGATGTATGATCAGGGTATGCCGAAATTCCTGTCGTCGGAAGCATGCAACACAGCAGTCTATATTCAGAAGAAGACTCCTCATCAGGCGTTGGGCATGATTAATCCAGAGAAAGTTTTCACAGGGAAGACACCTGAAGTCAGTCATTTCAGGATATTTGGGAGTTTAGCATATTGCTACATACCAAAGGAAAAGAAGAAGAAGTTGGATCAAACTACGGAAAAGGGATATCTGGTGGGATATAGCGAGAAAGCTAAGGCATACAAAATCTACCTTCCAGGGAGCAGGAAGGTAGTAGTCCAACAAGATGTAAAGTTCATGGAGGACAGAGCTTTCAGAAAATCTCATGAGATGCCTTCCGAGGAGCAGTCAAAAGATGAGCCATTGGTTAAGCCTCTTCAACCAACGGAAGTAAAAAATTCTTCCTCAAGACAAGAAGATTCTCAGGATGAGGAGGAGCTAACAGAATCACCTGCTGGCAGAGGAAGAACTAGCAGGGAACTTCGTCAGATTCTACGAGATGCAGAGGACTTCATTGGTGCACCAAGAAACAATAAGAGGGAGCAAAAACAGCCAAATAGATATCAGGCATTAGTAGCTCAGGATGGGGAGCCTGCCAGTTTCAAGGAGGCAGCTCAACATCAGGTTTGGCTAGACACAATTGTAGAGGAGTACAACTGCATAATGGTGAACAATGTCTAGGAGGTAGTGCCAAGGCCTCAGACAGATCAGTGGTAGGTTCAAGATGGATCTACAAGATCAAATACACTGCAGATGGCAGTGTTGAGAAATACAAGGCCAAGTTTGTGGCTAAGGGGTATGCTCAAAAGGAAGGAATTGACTACGAGGAGACCTTCACCCCGATAGCTAGGTATACGTCTATTAGAACCGTGATATCTCTTGCAGCTCAGATGGGATGGGAGATTTATCAGATGGATGTCAAAACAGCTTTTTTGAATGGGGTAATAGAAGAAGAGGTATACATTAAACAACCAGAGGGCTTTGAGACACATGAGAAGAATCTCATGTGTGTAGGTTGAAGAAAGCCTTGTATGCACTGAAACAGGCACCTAGAGCATGGTATGGTTGAACCGATGGCTACTTGTGGAAGATGGGATTTGTCAAGAGTGACGAAGATTCAAATCTCTACAATCTAGTTGTAGAGAATGAGCTGCTAATCTTAGTATTGTATGTGGATGATCTCTTTTTGACAAGATCATCCAGGCTCATCGGGGACTCTACAAGAAGAATCTAGCCATAGAATTCGATATGAAGGATTTGGGACAAATGCATTATTTCCTAGGGTTGGAAGTTTGGAAGCAAAAGGGAGAGATCTTCCTTGGGCAAGGAAGATATGCTACAGAAATCTTGAAGAGATTCAGGATGGAGGACTGTAGACCCATGGCTACCCCAATGATCACCAACTGGAAGAAGATTGATGCATCAGAAGACAAGGATGTTGATCCCACCTTATATAGGCAGCTCATAGGGTCCCTGATGTATCTGGTCAATACCAAGCCAAACATTTGCTACGTTGTTAACACCCTCAGTCAGCTCATGGTGGAACTGAAGAGGGTGCACTGGGCAACAGCCAAACATGCTCTCAAGTATTTACAGGGAAGAGTCGATTATGGACTCTTGTACACTAGGAGTAAGGATATCATATTGAGAGGATTTACTGATGCAGATTGGGCAAGAAGTTCAGTGGATCATAAAAGTACCTCTGGGTATTGTTTCAACATTGGATCAGGAATGACCTCCTCGTGTAGTAGGAAACAAAAGTTTGTGGCTTTGAGCTCATCTGAGGCAGAATATATGGTGGCAAGCACAGCTTCGTGTGAGGCCATATGGCTTAGAAAACAGCTTGTGAACCTATTCAGAAGGAATATGGAGGCGACCAGGATCATGTGCGATAATCAAAGTTGCATCAAGCTCTCTGAGAATCCGGTGTTTCATGATAGGTCGAAGCATATTGATATCCAGTATCACTTTGTCAGGGACTATGTCCAACGAGGAGTTGTACAGTTGAGCTACACTCCTACAGGAGAACAAGTGGCGGACATCCTCACCAAGGCCCTTGGAAGGACAAAGTTTGACTACTTCAGGGAAAAGATGGGGATGGTAAAGAACCCGTTTCAGTACCATAAATGGGAGTGATAACAGCATGGATGCAGAGGGAGTTGCAGTGCAGATGCAGTGTTGGGAGAAACAACCAACAGCAGCACGGATGCAGAGGGAGCTACAGTAAAGGATGCAGCAGTGTAGAGGCTGTTAGGCAGGGAGGCTTAGCATTAGCACAGGGACCAATGACAGATGATCAAGGTGATACTCAGTGAGGCGTATTACTAGAGCACAGTCCTCGCTAAGAGGGAGTGTTGATTTGGGGTAGCATCGGATGTGCTCTAGCCACGAAAATTGGTGGAGAGGCTAAAGCACATTATATCTCCAATACTCAGAAATGGTTTGGGCAGATTCTAAACAGTTTGGGAGATATTAAAATAATTAATATTTTTAATGGAGTCCCTAAGTCTAAACTTGGAGAAAATAAAATATTAATGTGAATTAATATAAAACTGTGTTAGAAGGGTCCAAAAGTCATGGATCAAACCAGATTTAATCTTAGCCATTGATTAGGGACTTAATCTCGGTCGTTGATTTGTCAATGAGAAAAGTATAAGAGGAGGCTTGAGGGTCACTTGGAAAAAACACTGAGGGAGGCTAGTCAATTCAATTTTTGGAGCGGGGTTAGCTAAGAAATTCGAACTAGTGGTCTAGTGAGTAGTCAGGAGGCAGCAAGTACGGAACAGAGAGAGGGGATCAGCGACTAGAGACCAGCGCTGAGACAGGAGAGGCAGACGCGGGACATTTCAGGCAGACGCAGAGGTAGCAGGAGACTGCCTAGTCACCAGAGGCCCTGCGTGGGTGACGCAAAGAGGCCCAGGGCTGACGCAGAGTGTCTGGGAACCATGCAAAGGTTAGCAAAGATGACGCTGGGACTAGGAGAAGTGCAGGAGAATTTTTCTCTGCGGGTAAGCCAGTTTGGCACCATGTTGTACTGAAAATTTGTTGAATAATAAAATCCTCCCTTGCTACACGGGTTTTCCCACGTTGGATTTTTCCGAGGACTATTGTCCAAAATATCTGTGTCAATGTGTTGGTTCTTGTACATGTGTTTGTTTCTGTATTACACTGTGATGTCTGCAGTAGAATTTATTTTAATGTTTATTGAAGGAATTTCATAAATAACTTATTGAAGAATAAATAGGGAAAGTAAATCAAATGTTGCAGTGATAGAATTTTCACACCCACTCTCACAGAACCCCTACTACAGTAAAACTGAATTTACTTCTCCTACTTGATTTTAATATACATTATCAAGTTATTTTCTGAAAAATACTGAAGTAAATTACTTGTGCAGCCTACACCAGTTTAATTTGATTACATGAAACAAGAAACTGAGCAAAGAACAAGATACATAGGACACCATTATTTTTGGACAAAATAGTCCCCGAAAAAACACAATGCGAGAAAAGCGGTGCAGCATCTCTGAGGGTTTTATATTATTAAGCAGTAGTTCTGAATACAATGTTGGATGCCCTCCCTGCAATCTAGTTACAGAGAAAAATATAATGGCAGAAAACTGAGTGAGATTACCTCACTTCACCAGGCAGTTTCTGGCTGATCCGGCAACAGAACTGTCTAACATTGTTATCTTTGTGTTGGCCCTGCGTAGGCCCTACGTCAGCGTTGTGTTGTCTCTTTTGCCTCCTGGAGCCTTTGCGTCAACCTCTCCTGGTTGTTCTTGCAACTCCCCGACAATTCCGGATTTCTGCGTGACGGCAGCTTTCTCATCTATGCTAGCCCTTCTGGCTTTGCGCTGGGCCCAAACAGGCCCAGTGTCAATCCCTTTAGGTGTTGCGCTACCTCCAATAGTGTCTCTCCACCTCTCTGCCCGGTATTCCTGAACTATCCCTGCCCCTTTGCTGCAGAATGATCACTTAGTTCGAATTTCTCAACTCCCTAGCCCCAAAAATTTCGAACTCTAGATCAATTTGTTCTCTCGGTGTGTTTCTAAATGAACCCCAAGCCTCCTTCTTATACTTTTCTCGTTAAGACTTCAACAGCCGAGATTAAGTCTCTAATCAACGGCTAAGATTAAAAACTTGACTTGATCCGCTTTCTAGAACATTCTCAACCATATTTTCATTAATACCCATTAATACTTTAATTTTCCTAAGTTTAGACTTAGGAACCCCATTAAAAATATTAATTATTTTAATAAAATCCAATCCGGGTGGAATTTCACCAAACAGTTTCTAGGTTCTTTAGAACTCATGTGCCTTAGCCTCGTCACCAATTTTCATGGCTAGAGCACATCTGATGCTACCAAAAAATAACACTCTCTCTTAGCGAGGAATGTGTTCTAGCAACAATGTCCAACTGCATGTTGCTCTGTCTCTGAAACATCTCTTTTCTGTACTGTTGCTGCCACCAATGTTGTGTTGCTTCTGCTACTGTATTGTTGCCCATGACACTGCCACTGTCACTATTGCATATGTACTATAGCGCCCTCTCAAATGTTGCATCCACTATGCTGCTAGCATTGCCACTGCTAACACTGCATTCGTACTGCAACTCAGTTGTTGAGAGAAGCCACTGAGAAACACCCAAAATTATTGGACTAACTGTGTTCAACATAATACCATGTGAATGTTGGAATCTCACTGCTACTAGTCTCTAACCCTCTGAATCTTCTGCATCTTTTACACTGCTGCTGACTTCTGCACTGCTGCCAACCTTGCTCTGCGCTGATCAGTCTTTGGTCTCAGGCTACTGCATCTGTCTCTCCAACCAACCCACTACATCATCTGACACTATGTCCATCTCAATACTAATGAATCTCGAGCTCCCGTAGCAAGGAATTGATCCAAGAGGTGGGTTCCTCAAGGATCCTGCCCACATGCAGTCCTCCGGAGATGCGTGGGCACTCATGGCAAACTCATCTTCGTCAACTTTTGCTAGAGCAACCTTAAGATCATGTTTCTCATCCTTATCCTTTTGCTTCAAAGGACACTAGGATGCAAAGTGGCCCATCTCACCACATCTGAAACATTTCACCTTTGAAATGTCCTTCCGCTTTTGCTTCTATTGTCCCTTTGATGCTAGAGTTGCATTCTCCTCCTCCTCCTCCTCCTTGGTCTTCGTGCCACTCCCACTGCTACCATTAAGGTTGACCTTAACCAAATCCCTCCTTAATTCTTCCTATTGAAGAGTTGCCCACATCTCCTCTGATCAAGGTATTCTTTCCTTGCATAATATACTTTGGACGAAGACTTGCCATTCATCCGAGACTCCATTCAAAGTCATCCTTACCATCGCGGTAGACTGAGGAGTTGACCCCACTGCAACAAGTTGGTCTCTGGTGTCCTGAAGACGTTGAAGATAGGAGTTAACCCCTTCTCCCTTCTGCATCAATGTCCACTGCAACTTTTGTGCTAAGTACATCTTCCATTGTTCGGAAGGACCTTCATACAGTGAAGACAAAGCTTCCCACATTTCTCGGGCTGTAATTTGCCCTGCAAGTGTGAGACCACATGATCTCAAACTCCATCGAGTATGAACCTCTTTGCCTTTCCCTCCTCGGCCTTGTACTTCTTCTTATGATCATTGTCCGCAGGAACAGCCACAACACTCTTGACCTAAGCTTCGAGATCGTACTCCTCCAGAACAGCTAAGATTCAGGTCTTCTATATGACATAGTTGGAAGCTCCTGCCAACCTGTCCTGATCTCTGAGCCCATGCGATGCCATCTCACCCAAACTATCAAATTGACTCCTCAACTCACTGCGTAGCACTAGTCTGTTGCCCGGCAAGTGAAAATTTTGAACTTTTGGAGAGAAACATCCTCTGAAGAGAAAATTCCCCTTCTATGTGTCTTCGTTATTTTCCGACTGATTTCTGTACATGCAGAAACTGTGCCCTTCAAGCACTGCGCTGAGGCTCTGCATCACTCCCTCTGCCTCTGCAAGCTCATGAACTGGAAATCATACCTCTCTATCGACTCTCGCAGAGAGAGATTTCCTCAAAATCTCTGTTTTTCTGGCAAGGACTGCACAATCCCTTAAAGGGGATTCGAATTGTTGCCAAACGCAGCTATTGGCCTCTTTGCTCAGCGTTGGATCTGCTCTTCCTGTTTCAAAATCAATGCTCTAATACCATGTGAAAATTCCTACTCTCAAAGAACCCCTACTGCAGCAAAACTGAATTTACTTCTCCTACTTGATTTTAATATTACATTATCAAGTTATTTTCTGAAAAATACTGAGGTAAATTACTTCTACAGCCTACACCAATTTACTTTCATTACATGAAACAAGAAACTAGCAAAGAACAAGATACATAGGACGCCGTTATTTTTGGACAAAATAGTCCCCGGAAAAACCCAATGCGGGAAAACTAGTGCAACAGCTCTGAGAGTTTTATATTATTAACCAGTGGTTCTGAATGCAATGTTGGATGCCCTCCCGGCAATCCAGTTACAAAGAAAAATATAATGGCGGAAAACTGAGTGAGATTACCTCACTTCACCCGGCAGTTTTCGACTGATCCGGCAACAAAACTGGCTAACCCCGACTATCACTTTGTTGGCCCTGCGTAGGCCCTACATCAGCCTTACAGGGTCTACGTCAGCCCTGCGCTGTCTCTTCTGCCTCCTGGAGCTTCTACGTCAACCTCTCCCCGTTGTTCCGACAGTTCCGATTTTCTGCGTGAAGCCAGCTTTCTCCTCTACACTGGCCCTTCTGGCTTTGTGTCGAACGTGCGTGGACCCAGACTGGCCCAACGTTGGTCCCTCTACATGCTGCGTTGCCTCCACTAGTGGCTCTCTGCCTCTCTGGCCAGTATTCCCGAACTATCCCTACCCCTCTACTGCAAAATGATCACTTAGTTCAAATTTCTCAGCTTCCTAGCCCCAAAAATTTCAAACTCTAGATCAATTCGTTCTCTCGGTGTGTTTCTAAATGAACCCCAAGCCTCCTCCTTAAACTTTTCTCATTGAGACTTCAACGGCCGAGATTAAGTCTCTAATCAATGGCTAAGATTAAAAACTTGACTTGATCCGCTTTCTAGAACATTCTCACCCATATTTTCATTAATACCCATTAATACTTTAATTTTCCTAAGTTTAGACTTCGGAACCCCATTAAAAATATTAATTATTTTAATAAAATACAATCCGGGTGGAATTTCACCAAACGGTTTCTGAGTTCTTTAGAACTCATGTGCCTTAGTCTCACCGCCAATTTTCATGGCTGGAGCACATTCGATACTACCAAAAGCTAATAAAGAGCAGGTCACAAGTAGGATACAAGTTTCAAAGTTCGTTTGAGATCAACCCAGTGGATCAGACACATGGTCAGCATGTTTGTTGTTGCTTGATAGGGAGGACATCATCCGCATTGGAGCTAGTTGCTAGCATTCGTTTCTGCATTTCCAAGGGCAATGAAGAAACTAATGAGCATTGTGGGTTCCCCAAATTAAAAAATTTGAGAAAGCCTTTGGGATACTGCCATTCAAAGGTGTGATCCAAAATATGCAAACCAAGCATTCGAATTTGCCCATTATGGTCAAAAATTCCAATTGCAAGGTTTCAAGGTTTCAAAGAAATATGGACAGCCAAGAAGGAAGGTTCGTGCTAATATATGGACAGCCAAAAGCACAGAAGGAAGCGATCTATTGGAAACATTTTGATAAAGCACGGACAGTTAATCCGTCGGCGCTATTTTCATTTCATTTTGGATGAGCGCTAACAGTTGAATTGTCAGCAAAAATTTTGCTATGTTTTGAGACCACGCCGACATTTAATCTGTCAATGGTTCCCAGTTTTCCTCCCGATATGATGCACGCCAATTAATTTGTCAACAACTGGAGCAGATACATTTTTTGAGATGGCAATCAAGGGTTCTAATTATGATAAAGCTCATGCAAGATGGATTCAGCACCAAGCTTCAATTTTGATGAATCAAACCCAAGATCATGGTGAACTTACTATTTTGAACATGATGACAAAACTCTGTTTTTTTTTACTCTGTTTTTCAGGTAAAAGACAGTAACTTTGGGCGCGGTTTCCGAACAACTGGAAATGATTTTTTGAAAACCAAAAGAAGTCTTTGGTTGGAACAGACCCATTAACAAAAAACTCTCTCAGTTTTTACACAGGTGCCATAGTTTGAGAGATACGAAGGAATATTTGGAGCCTATTTTTCAGGAATTCGCCGCAATTAATTTTTCTATATTTAAAAAAATGCCTAATCAACTTTCAATTGGAGAGCCACCTCATCATTTCAACTTGGGGATCAAATATTATCTCTTCCTTGATTTTTTTTATTTAGTAAGTTAAAGATAGATGAAAAGGTTTGAGATCCATTATTTTTGGATCTTGAACAGTTTGTAAGTAGTCTATAAAGTCGATTGTGAAAGAGAACCAAGGGTTTGGTTTTTGTTGGAAAAGCTATTGTGCACTATTTATTTGTTTATATTTAATTAAGAAAGCCTAAAGCTACAGCAAAGATTCTTGTGTTGGGTATTCTAAATTTGTTTTCTCTAGTTTGATGTATTTCTTCTATGTTGCCATGATGTATGATCTTCTAATGATTGAATGAAAGAACATAAACAGAATTAGTTCATTACGATGCTCTGTTTATAGATTCAATTGTTTGCATTCTTCTTTCTAGGTTTCAGAATTCATCTATTTTATGCTCCTTCTCAGTGGACTATTCCTCTCATATTTTGTCTTTCATTACAGCAAATTAACGATTCAGAATTGCTCAGCTACCTTGCCTTTGTTGACTATTTTAGTGTGATCTTACATTAAGCCAAAATAGACTCCATGCCCAATGGTATTCTGCTCAGACTTACCTAATTTTTCAATCCTTTACAATAGATATAGTCTTTGATTTGAATACATAACCAATTTTTTTACTGAGTTATCTGTAGGAGCCCCCTCTAGACTGAAAGGGCTAGATTTCAGTCTTTAAGATAATTTGTGGTTACCTTGGGGTTTTTCTTTTATAGCCAAGGAAAAACTTGTGAGTGATAATACAAGGAAAGGAAGTTGCCCGAAGGAAGCCTAGATGACCAAAATGAAGGAAGAGGTATGTATATATTTGATAGATAAAGTCATGTCATCATATGGTTATAAATAGAATGGGTAGAATGCTCTATCTCATGGGCATGATAAAAGAATTAGAAACTCTTCCTTTAAAAAGATGCATGAAGGTATTTAGACAAAGTGCCTTGAACTCTTCTACATATTGATAAGATGAAATCAACATAATATGACCTCATATGGAATATGAAGTGGTTGACAAACATGGTTCCTATGTTGAAAGAACCATGTAAAGAAGATCCTGAGGAAAGCAATATGTGAAGAACGAAAGGAGAGTTTGTGAAAGATGCAACTATAGTCACGTAAGATAAGATAAGTGATCAACATCTGATAACAAGAAGGATTAACTATGACATCTCCATGAAGAAGGTATGAAGACCTTGATAGGTATGTTGGAAAAAGAGAACCTTGGTAATCAATGTCTTGGAAATGGATTCATACATGTGCAGGATGTTGATGTTGCAAGAAGTTGATGTTAGGACAAAAGGCCATCATAAAAAGGTAACTTTGATTTGATGTTCATTTTGATTTTTGAAAACATATGGATGGGTTGTTACACAGCTACCGAAAGAAGGTTGTAGAAGTGACCTACAACTAGTACTCATATGATTGGATGGAAGATCCTGAAAGAAACATGACTTGGAAGAGGTAGTTGTATGAAGAAAATCCAGATGTGAACTAGAAGATCAATTCCTGATGAAGAAAAAGATGGCATGACTATTGGTTCAACACTATGGTTCGTTGAAGGGAAAGCGATGGAAAAGATGCTCGATGTCCTACGATAAAGTGATGAAGAAGATGAAATTCATGACATGGTGCACAAAGAGGAGCCCTACAAGCAGTTGATAGTACCATGATCTCCACCAAAGAGCAGATAGTTGTTGGTAACAAGTCCTTGGGTAAGAGGGAGCTTGGGTATATTCCTTTTATAGGAATGAATAGACCCTCCCTGGTTAAGAGGGAGTGACTAATATGGCTCTCTACTTCATGTGTCATGCACTAGACTAGGATTAACAGCCGTAAGTCTTAGCGAAGGCCATGACGCAAATATGGACACATCATTCTTGTCTTCATGTTATGAAGAAAGAATGGAGGATTGGGTAAGCATCTGGTTTCCGATACTCTTTGACGATGTGGTAGGGCATCTAATAGGTAAGAGTAGTCGAAGAGGAAATTCCTTAAGGATGTGTTATTCCAAGACAAGAATTTTCCTAGAAGGACATACCTTGTGAACATCCGGGCGAGTTATGTGCCTTAAGAGACAATGATGATGGTGTTTATCAGTCATTGTCTCGCCAGCATTGTGCTCAGATCTTGTGGAGAGATAGAGTTGTAGTCAAGGCCTTACTATGTGACAATGTTGGTTGATATGATTTGATGCAATGAGATAAGCTAAAACAATAGCTTATGAGATGGCTTAACAATTCGACTCTTCTTATGAGAATTCTTCAATATGAGAATGTCCAAGTACCATGTATGGATTATAAATACCTCCCTAGTTAAGGAGTGACGAAATGTGTAACTAGGTTCGGTCTTCATAATGTCTATTGTAATCATGATTTTATGTATTTGATGAAATGAGAAAAATAAATTTATTATTTATTTCTTAAAGCATGGGTTTCATGCTCAAGGTAAATTTATTTGTAGGTCAAGCACCCATTGAGTGCTTCTAGGTTTGTCATAGAATTATGAAGTCAAAAGTCATTGTCATACATGTAAGACCCCTTTGGGCATGTTGTATCTTGTAAAAAAAAATTATAGAGTCAAAAGTGTCATAAAGACCCTCCAAGACCTTGTCAAGCAAGTCAGCCTACATGAAAGATCAAGTTGGCCTCATGGAAGCAATTTGTACCCCTTGAAAGCCTATATTTAAGAAGGAACTCAACCTCATTTGGATACAACAAGAAGCAAGTTCGATCTCAGAAAGAAAGAAGTAGCAAGACCAGAAGAAAAAGACGAAAATCAAGGATAAGAAGAAAAGAAGCAAGATTGAAGTTTTGGACCTCTCTCTCTTGTGTTAGGATTTCTAAAGTTGTTGGGCAAGTCAAAGTTGTTGGAAGTTGTTGGGCAAGTCAAATTTGTTGGAAGTTGTTGGGCAAGTCAAAGTTGTTAGAAGTTGTTGGGCAAGTCGAAGTTGTTGGAAGTTTGGGCAAGTCAAAGTTGTTGGAAATCGTTGGGCAAGTCAAAGTCGTTGGAAGTTGTTGGGCAGGTTGAAGTCACTAAGGTGGAATTTGTTGAGAAGTTGTTGGGGTCGAAGTTGTTGTTTGAAGGTCAAATTTTGTTGTTGTAAGTTGTGTAAGGAAAGCTCATCAAGAAGGAAGGTTGACTTGGTCTTGGAGGGGTCTTTGTCAAGGATCTTAGGTCTAGGAATTCGTAATTCGAAGATTCTATAAGAAGAAAAGAATTCTTGTGTGGATTTTCCTCTCAAGAGGAGAGGTTTTTGCCCTAGCTAGCAACCTACATTTTGTGTCCTTGTCTCTTTGATCTTCATTGTTTAATAGTTGCTTGATGATAGAAAACACAATAATAATCAATTTAAAGAACAAGCTAATCAAATTAAGTAAAACGACATCACAAGCAATTATCAAAGTAAGAGAAATCAAATAATTGAGCTACCCCTAAATTTCTCAACACCAAGACTCTCAACGCTTCACCCGGGGGTGTCAATACATCCTCTGGTGGACTTGATCCCCAATTAAATTGCCTAGCCCATGATGAAACCACCTTCCAAATACATTTAATGTGAGGGAACAAAACCACTGTCAAATCCCTTCCTTCTTCCAAGTCACCCAATAATCCATGCCCAAGGAAAAACAAGCATAAGCACCCAATTACCTAATCAAAAGCATACCTTTGGCTTGGATTGCCCACCTTCTAACATATGCTCTAGACAGATGGGCGAGGGGGCATATGATTGATGCAGGGAGAGGAGATCAAAATAGCACATGTATCGGCTACATTGGTGGTTGTCCAGGGTTGCTAGCTGAAGAGAGATCTAGGAGAAAACTTTCTCCTATGGGGTCACCCAGTTTTGTTGGGTAATAGATACTAAAATAATGAATTTAGAACAGCAAACAATTAAGAAACACAACCGTAATTTAATACACAAGTCCAGCCAAATAATCTGAGCCATTATATTTTGGGATCTTAGTACATAAAAAGGGATGAAACAATGGAACTTGGGCTTGCAAAGCAAACTGAAAACCCAAAATGATGCCTCTAACCCAACTGAAGTATGGTCGTGGATGAGAAATGTGCACTGCCCAGTGAATAATTTGTTGTTGGATGCCAAATGAAATGATGATTTATGATCAAAATACTACTCAAATCACCCTGAAATTCCACCTACAGACTCCTCTCCAAAAACCCGCAAAAACCTGGAAAGGATTTGGCTAAGTTCCAAACAGTGAGGAAGCCTTCCAATAAGATGTGTATGGCCCAACTGGCCAACTGGTGCATACTTCTGCAAAATTCCACCAGCTAGAAGTAACCCCAACTCCACAACTGAGAAATTCACCCCTAAGCAAAAATTAGCCTCTGGAAAGCCCTAATTCCTCTACCCTTCAAGCTCCCAAACAACCCAGCTCTTAGCCCTGCACAAACTTTCTACAATGAGGCCCATGCACTGCTAGAAAACGGTAAATTTGGCCTTCAAAAATGCCCCCAAAATTCCCCTGCAATTCACCACCAAAATTCTAGCTCAAAGATGTAGAACCACTCCGGCAATTCCCGCTCACAAAATCTCTGAAGCTGGCCCAAACATATGTCAATTTGTATTGCCTCTAAACCCAAGAAGTGCGCATTGCTGACTCAAATGGTTGAAGATAACACCCTATGGAAGCCCTGAAATAGACTCCCTAAACTAGCTTGGATTTCGCATGAAACCGTTGCACTGAACAACTCCAAGAGAGGTTAATTTATGAAGTGTAATGGTCAAAATATAAGATGGAGTGCCCCCTCCTTGCTTTTAAATATGCTTGGCCCAATATGCTCTCCTTGGTGGCCCCAACCTTGCCTCCAAAATCGGACACCCTCTCTAATGGTGTGCATTGCCTCCTTGTGGTCGCCCACTTGAGCGTGGGTCCTACTTCACCCACATCTCCCAAGTCCAAAATGTCAAAATTGATCCCCAATCCTTTGCCTCTTTGCCCAAGGCACAAAATGGGCTAAAGGCTATCCTTCTAGCAACCTCATGTGATAGTGTTAAGTTATGGCATGTTCTATGCTTATAACAGTTTACTTCTTTTTCTTATTATATTCCATAGATTAGCGATCACATGTACATAAAGTGCAGATAGAACATTAAATGATCGACAAAAAACAAGCCAAGACAAGTGACATAAGATGTGGCGGCTAGCCAAGGACAAACCCCACAATGTGTGGGGAAACCCTTTGATCAAATCTTATTTTATCTTCAATAATTCAATAGAGAGAAATAGTACAATAAATTTTATTTATATCAGCAGTAGCAAACCCTAGATCAGCAGCATCAGCATTAGCGGCTTCATCATCAATGATCAAACTAGGGCAGACGATATCTCACAAACCGACCGTCGGATCGGCTTGATTCCACCACCAAAAGTTGTGGCTTCCAGAGGAGGTTCAGATGAACCTACAACGCAGTTCATATGAGGAGATCTTCTGGTCCATGTAGGTCAAACTTCAATTCTGCAGTTGCAGCTTCAGTTTCAGCAACTTCCTTCAAACTAGGGCAGTGGATATCTTGCAAACCGTCTGTTGAATTGACTTGATTCCACCACCAAAAGTTGCGACTTTCATAGGAGGTTCAGATGAACCTATAGCACAGTTCAGATGAGGAGATCTTCTAGTCCACGCAGATCAAACTTTACTTCTGCAGTTGCAGCTTCAGGTTCAACAGCTTTTGGCTTCACATGTGTGAGAGAGAGACCCCTTTTTGCACAGTAGAGAAGAGACTCTTTTCTGCGCATTAGAGAGAGAGAGAGATGTGATGAGATGAGTGAGTCCAAATGAGGAAAAGTCCTCCTATATTTATACACAATGTTGGTGTTTGAATAGATGCGACTGTTGAGCTTCTGAGCCTACATGAGTTGTAGGTCTGCTTGATAATAATTCCATAATCAAAATAAATTCATATCTCCATGAATACTTATCAGAATCGGATGATCTTTATATCAATCTTACACCTCTCAACGAGAGGAATCTAATAAAAATATTATCAACCATGAATAAGATGACCCACATGAAGTTTGGCCCTAGTTGCCAATTTTAACAGATAGGGGATATTACACTTAGTCCACATCAGTAAAGTGCCTTGAATAGCTCATTTGTCACAAAGATACAGAGAGCTCGCATCTTTGAAAACAGTAACTAGAGTCGGTCTTCATAATTGGCATTGTATCAATATGTATTCTAAGTAAAAACAAAAGAAGAAAAATTATTCTTATTCTCTAGCATGTTTTTGATGCTTGTTTTAGTCAAAAGAAAATGTAAAAGGGCATGTTCTTCGTGACCCTTGTAAAAGAAGAAAATTTGAATATTGTAATTGTCAATTTGTCCCTCCAATCTACCAAGTCGGCCCTCCAAAGATCAAGTCAGCCTGCCCAAGAGACATGTCTCTCCGCCTGAACGAACAACTATAAATAAGAATCAATTCATCTCCATCAAATGCAGATTTCGTAGGATCTTTTCTGAGGGATGAGAGCTAGTTTTCTGATGCACAAAATCGAGATTCCAGAGGCAGAATATAGGGTGATATCTGAGGCAACATACTACTGTTAAAGAGGCACTTTACTCTTGTAAAAGAATGAGCTACTTGAGGCACTGTACTTCTGTAAAACATGAGCTTCTGAGGCAGATTATTTATGAGATAATGCGAGCTCCCTATAGCAGTTCCTTCTGTGATAATGCGAGATTTCAGTGGCAACATACTCCTGTGATATCCAAGCTCATACTTCTGTAATTGGTTGACTATTTTGTGGAGAAAATCATGGCAGAATTTGGAGGGCTGACTAGGCATGATTGGTCTACTATATGACCTGGATTCCTCTTGTTGAGGAAGAATCTATAAGGAAAGGATTGATGGGATTTCCCCTTGTGGGTTTTGCACTGGCCTCTGGCCTAATTTCTGGTGTCTCTTGTCTCTTGTGCACTGTAGTCTTTATTTTCTTGTGCTCGAATTGATAATTGCGTCATAAAAAATAAAGAAAAATCTAACAAGGAATCAATAATATCTCCACAAGTAATTATCATGTTAAGAAATTCAATCTTGCAATCGAATTTCAACATGCATAACCACAGAAAAGTAGTGCCACAGATAGCTCGCATAACCACAGAAAAGTAGTGCCACAGATAGCTCACATAACCACAGAAAACTGTGCCTCGGGAAGCTTGTATAACCACTTAAGAATGTGCTTTAGACATCCGAATTTGTCCTCTACAGAACCTGTGAGTTGGTTGCCAAATGGTGGAGTAATAGTACCAATAAATAGTGTTTTCTTCATCCAAAAAGATGCCTCTAAAGGCTGAGCCAACTTGTCTTCTGGAGAGCCGATTTGGTCAACTTGGGGACCTAGGAGACATATACTTTTTAAAAATTCAACTTTTCTTTTCTTTTCAATGTCCAAATGGGACATGACAAAAACAATTTTTCTTTTGACTCAAATAAATTCTTTTTGACTCTTTACAAAATCATAATGATAATATATATTATGAAGACCAAACCTAGTTACAATTTCAACACCTTAGAGGCAGTTAGAATACACCTTTGAAGTGAGGGAAGTGAAGCCTAGGTCACAGTGATGGATCTTCCACGTTCCAGTGGTTTGTCATTAGGGAACATCTTGTGCCCCCTAGTGACAAAAGAGTTGTAACAAGTCCATTTAAATCTTAATGGTTTTTTGAGAAAGTCCAGCAGGGATGAAGCAGAGAAGCTCAAATAGACCTTCTGTAGAACACATCTAACCCTAAAAGATTTTATCATCCTGGTCATGAGACCCTGAAAGCTTCTAACATCCAAGTCATCTAACCTTAAATCCTTTTAACATCCTGGCCAGTTAATGGGGCCTTTCAATTTCCATAAAAGCTGAATTTATTATTAGAAATGCCTGTTGACATATGTGGAGCAATAAATAGTAAAAACCTTTTTGCTGTTGCCACGATATTATAGCCAAGTGTACTGGATATTAATATCTGTAAGAAAGAGAATAAACCATATCTTGCTAATTTTGTTGGGAAATTAAGTATTCAGCTCTGAAATGGTTCTACTTTGGGCATAGTCATAACTTTATCGACAGCTTGCAATCCAGATTCCAAATTCAACAACACTTTTCTCTACTGCAATTACTTAGTTTCAAGATACAACATTTGTATAGACAACCTTTTTCCTTGAATGCATATCAATTATAACGAGTCCCACATTCTTGAATTGATAAAGGAATGAAAATGTTGAAATTTGACTCTCAAAAAACACATGAAATGCAGAATGATTATTGATACATGATTCTGAACAAAATATAAACCATGATCAACTAGACTTACCTCTGTTCACATTCTGCAAGTTCTTTTGCATTAACATACAAAGAACGGAGTTTAATCCATAAGTTATCCTCATACTTTTTAGCTGTCTCTAGAGCTGCATTTGAAGAAATTCAAGAAAATAATTAAAGTTTTAGCAACAAATTAATTCACATATATATGAGCTAAATTCAGAATTGCATCTAAAGAAATAAAGAGATACCTAACCAAAACATTTTTGAGTTCAACAGCAGTATACAGACTGGTGGCAAAAACAATGTCAGATTATTAGATGTTTAAGAGAAATTGGACAATAAGTGATGACGAACATCAGCTTAGCATGTTACATAAAAGAAAAATCAGATAGGAAAATACTTGAACAGCCAGCCAAGAATTTTAGGCATTTACACAATCTCATATACTCTGTTATGTAATCATCATTTATTTCTAGCAAGAAGCCATGCCTGAGAAAATGCATGAGGCCTGGTCAGTGTTAACTACAAGTCCTTACATTATCTTGTCACAATGTGAAGCAGTGAGGAACACGATGGACCCAATTGCCCTGTTACCACAAAATCTAGCAAGCATAGTGCAAAGCCTCACTAGCTAACCTAGGTCTTATGGCAGCAAAAGAGATTAGCCACCACTGTCACGGTTCACCTAAGCAGCCTCTCTCCCACTACTCTATGGTTGGATGTTATCCCCACAATGGAGGCTTCCCTGGCAGGACATAAAGGTTAGATGACTAGGGTTCCAAGCCAAATGGTTTTCTAAGAGACTTGCAGATAAAATCACCTAAACATGTCTTCAACAAACAAGGGTTCAGAGGTGATAGAAGTCTAATGATTATGGGAGAAGGTACCAGCAAAACCTTGAAAAGGCCAAGATAAGAGTTACAAGTGTTCAAGTACACTTTCCACCAACCCCAATAAACTAGAAGAAAGCTGTTATAAGAAAGGGGTTTTATAATATGCAAACTAAGCATGCAAAAGCAAAGAAATAGACTATAAGGATTTTGTTATAAGAATATCATATAATATAAGTGATATTGTGTGTGTCAGTTGGGTTTATCACAAGTGGTTAGGAAGAATGATGATTCTTCACTCATGTTCATTTCTCCTAAGTGATATATTGAGCTCATATTCAGTATATTGTTATAATGACTTCAAGTTGTAATCCTTCTTGTTGAAGGGATTTAACTTTTAAGCCTTGAAAAAATATATTACCCTTACCTACTAGGTGGAGGGTGAAGTGTTTGGTTACATGAGGGGAAAAATTAACTTTATACTTAAATATATATAGATGTGTATGTCATAGCTCAAAAAAATAAAAAATAAAAACACCCACATAATGAGCTCATATTTAGTATATTGTTATAATGACTTCAAGTTGTAATCCTTAACGTTGAATGGTTTTGAGCAATGAAAAATATCTTACCCTTACCTACTAATTGGAGGGTGAAGTATTTGGTTACATGAGGAGAAAAACATTAACTTTATTCTTAAATATATAGATAAAATATATCAGAGCTCCAAAAAAAACCTTTACTCTTCAATATATATAGATAAAATAAATAATAAATTAAAATAACAAATTCTTCATAAATTACCATAAAAATTATACTCCATAAAATAAAAGTTTAAACAAATAAATTTCCTAATAACCAGCCTAGATTTATCTTAAATCCGGATCTACCAAGTGCCGAGACTCGAGAGGGATTAAGTCCGAAGTTAAGATGGATCTAAGCTGGTAGATTTATCTTAAATCTGGATCTAGCAAGTGTCGAGACTCGAGAGGAATCAAGTCCGAAGTTAAGATGGATCTAAGCTGGTACTCTTGCATTACATAATAGATTTCCTCAAGTCTTTAAATAGGCTTCATCATAACAAATACCATGGGCTATGCAATACCATGGACTTGTAAACCACCATTGGTAAACCTATCAAATGACTAATTCAAACTTATCTTAATAATTATTATTTTTAATTTTAATTTTTTATTTTATTTTAAATATTTGACCAAGTCAACATAATATAACAATACATAACATTGCACAACGTTTTGCAATATTTGTGCAATATCAATTGCAGAGAACCGTTTGGTTACATTACACATTACAATATGGAAGTACAAAAATACAAAGCAATAAATAATGATTATTGACTTTTCAGGAGCTAGACTTCAAAATCAAAAATAGAAGACCTTGACGGAGTCCCATTTCCAAAGTGAATTAGCAGTGTTCCACAGGGACGCGTCCCCCAGGGTCGGGTGCGCGCACCCCTCGCACCCCACGCACCCGGGGCGGGGAGTCTCTTGGGGGTGCGTTTCCCCACGCACCCTTTTTGGGGAGTCTTGGGGAGACGCAAGG
>APFE031673673.1:342119-377973 GCA_000404065.3 Pinus taeda | reverse complement strand
GACTCCCCGCACCCCCGAAATTTCCCTAAAATTTGAGGGTACTCCCACACGTCCCCCCTGTGCGTCTCCCCGCACCCGCGTCTCCCCGCACCGGAGTCTTGGTGGAACATTGTGAATTAGCGATCATATTGTATTCACGATACACAAGAGGGTATATTAGTACCTCAAACAAATATGAAGCCTCTTTTAATTGATTTGTCGTCTTCGAATTTGAATCTCCCCTTTCACCAACTAAACCAACGAGAAATTTCCAAATACCTACGAAATTCTTAATTCTTGTATCCATGACTAGTCTCAAAAGAAGGATGAAAATTCATTATTGCAACATAATTGTTTGATCCAATTGCCAAACCAACATTGAATCTAATTGTACTCCTAAAAACAAAATACTTCCTACATTCCTAAAGATTTCCTAACCTTGTTTATAGCTTTATAGAAAAATTGTTTATCATGGATTATGTATCTTGAAAGACGATTTATATTAATGAAAAAGACCACATACTTGATAGTAAACTTGGAAAGTAAAAATTCATTTATCTATAGTTAATAAGATCTACTTTTAAGCTTAAAACCCCTAATTCAAAGAAAGAGTACCCATTAAAATTATAAAAACCATCATGGCTACATGGCACAAATATTTATGGTAAAATGTGAGTGACTTAAAAGAAGTTGGAGGAACTTTACTAAAAACAAGCTTTGAAAGGAAGTTGGAACCTTACTTGAAAAACAAGCTTTGAAATATATTATTTCACATTCAAATATCTATTTTATAAATAAAGCTAATTGTTTAAAATAGTAAGTTTAAAAAAATAATGATTTCAATATTTAATTGTTTAAAATAGTAAATTCAAAAAACAAAAAAAAACAAAAAAAAAATTGTTTATCATGGATTATGTATCTTGAAAGACGATTTATATTAATGAAAAAGACCACATACTTGATTGTAAACTTGGAAAGTAAAAATTCATTTATCTATAGTTAATAAGATCTACTTTTAAGCTTAAAACCCCTAATTCAAAGAAAGAGTACCCATTAAAATTATAAAAATCATCATGGCTACATGGCACAAATATTTATGGTAAAATGTGAGTGACTTAAAAGAAGTTGGAGGAACTTTACTAAAAACAAGCTTTGAAAGGAACCTTACTTGAAAAACAAGCTTTGAAATATATTATTTCACATTCAAATATCTATTTTATAAATAAAGCTAATTGTTTAAAATAGTAAGTTTAAAAAAATAATGATTTCAATATTTAATTGTTTAAAATAGTAAATTAAAAAAAAATGATAAATAAAAATCCAAATTTTAATAGAGAAGATATTACATAGATGTATTATGTAGAAGTTAAAAAAATTCCATTTAAAAATTGAAAGTAGCATTTTGCTCTTGACCCCGATGGGGTGTGGAAATGCATGCCAAGGAGGGAGGGGAGCAGATTGCCACCCCATTGTCAACCCAAGCATTAAAGAGGGGGCTGGCGTGGCCAGCCGCTCCCATGTAATCACACATGCCAATGCTTAATGACAATGCAAAGCATTAATTCGGAAATCTCTGAGAGCTTCTTGACTTCCCAGAATCGTTGGGAACGAACTGCTGATATCTAGTGCCAACGCTTTGTTGTCAGGCTACTTGTGGGATTTTTCCTTCATGGCGCCTGCAACAGTGGCTTAACCATTGTGGAAGGTCCAAGCCCTCCTGGTTTGGCCTCCATCATTCATTCCATTTCTTTGGTTGGACCCTCTGCAATTTCCAAGTATTCGAGGGGTTGCATGTAGTTAGCTTGTGTGTCAGCTGGTGGGAGGATCTAAATCAGAATTCTCTGACTTTTCGAGAGCTCAAGTCCCACAAGACCATTGGTATTGTCTTTGGTTTTAACGTCTTTCAGCTGGTATTTTAGTTATAGTTCTATTACTTTGGTTTATTTGGTCCAGGTTTTGTTTAGAGAAAGTTCAACGTGGCATTTGGGGGTGACATGGCCTATCCCTTTCTTGCTCACGACAGACCTCCTAGCACCTTGTTATGTTTATATCACAACCCTATGATTCCTCTGACCTTAGGCATACCTACCACCCTTGTCCCTCGAACTCTCCACTTTGCATGTTGTGCGCTAGCCTCACTTTCGTTTATAATCCCTCAAACTCCTATCTCTTGGGGCTTCACTAGTTGGGTTTACTCACATCATTATCACCATACCTTGACAACAGATGTGGCTCAAGTGGCCACGGCTCCTCCAACAGGCCTCGAGCCCAGTGGCAAGCACAAACTATTGGTTACCTCTACCATGTGACTACTCCCACAAAGTTTTGGACAAAATCTGGTTACTTGAAGCTTGAGCTATTTGTGATAGCAATGCCACTCTGACTCTGAGATTCAGGCTGACTTGTTCATTGGGTTCCAAATCTCGGACACACCAAGGGCCACAGGAACCAATACCTCTGCTCTATCACTTTGCATTGGCAAATGAAAATGATTATAAGGAAGATTCATCTAGAAGAAGCGGGAAAATCACAACGAGATAATTGTCCATCTCAATGATATTCAATGGGTTTAGAAGTAGTTGTGATCATGTCTAGTTAATCTAGACCCTCGACTGGTGCACATATAGATGCATCTTTGATGCAACAGACAAACATCAATAGGACCGAGCCCTCAAGATCCTACCCCTGCAACTTCTTTTAATGAAGGATGACACCCCATGTCTATCATATTTTTATGCCTATGGTTTTTGGATTGCAATTTACTATTTTCTATATTACACAGTTGTGGACAATTCTATATCCCCGGCTATTTCTTTTTAAATTATATGTTGCCATGGACAGTTATATGTTATGTTCTAAAGTTAAAAATGTGGCAGCATTTTATTGAGTAATTTTGATAGAAAGATGAACCTTACAACATCTCTACTATCGTTGATCTAGTTTCCCTTGTCGCAAGCCAAGACAGTAAGATTGCTATTTTGTATGTTTAAATTATGTTGTAATAAATGCCAACAAATTAACAAAAAAGAAAAACATTTTACTCATACAAGTTGTACAATTAATAGAAAGAAAATTGATACTTTTAAAATTGAAATGTAAGTTTTTGATAAAGAAATATTTTGATAATTAAATTTAAAAATCAAATTGTTATTATTAATAAAAGTTTATAAACTAACATTAGATAATTAAATTTAAAAATAAAATTATCGTTAGTAATAAAAGTTTATTAATTAATAAAACCAATGAAATTTCTAATAGAAATATCAATACACAATTAAAAATTAACCAAACGTATCATAAAAATTAAGATTAATAAACAAGCATTCCTCTAAATAAGGAAGACACATTGTTTCCATACCCAAGAGTTAAAATTCCAATATAACTTATTTTGAAAGACATACTTGGAATCATAATGACGAAACTCTAAGAATCTTGTCAACAAATATTTTTATGAAAATTAAATCTAGGATGGATAGATGCTTCTATAATGTATCAATATATTTTCTTTTTAAGAAATGGTTAGGGAGTTTTCTATTCAAGTCAATCTAGTTGCAAGGCAAGAACCTCCTACATTTTCCACATTACTATCAATTGTTGTGTTCAAAACAATCCAAAAAAGGTTTGCTTGCTTACTACATTGATAACATTTTAAACTACTAAGCTGACACTTTCTATAAGTCCTACAAAAAACTCCTAAGATTTCTATGTATTTACCATGCATAAGTTAACACGAAATTTAAACTCGTCAGATTCTAAGTTGTGTTCTAAACTTTCCTCTTCCTAGACCTCGTAGTCTTTTTGTTCTAAGCTTTCCTCTTCCTAGATTTCTCAACCCTAGATCTTGCGTAGTCTTTCTTTCAAGGGGTTTTTCTTGGAAAGTCTCCCTAGCTTCTCCCAATGCTCGCACAATTATTGAACCTTTCCATTAAATGAGCCACCTTGCCTCACTTCTAGCCTATCCTAGACATATCTATCACAAGTGAGGGATATTGGGACTCCTCCCGTCGGTGAAAATCCAAGAAGAGAAAGGGACTTAGGTTGTGGTGATAGTGGGCCTTTGTCCGAGGGTGTTGTTGTGCCCTCTAGATCTGTTAGTCTGTGCAACAACAGGCCCTTGGATTTGAGCAATCATCCTAACGCTCCTCATCATTTACATGATAAATATCATGATTGGATTCCCAAATTCAATGGTATTGATGCCATCACTGCAAAAAATATATATATGACTTTTATTAGACAGTGAGTACAAGGCTTATAATGGAAGAAGATATAATCATGATGTCCTTTGCCCTAACATTTGATGGAAAATCTAGAGATTGATATCTTAGCTTACCCTAAGGTAATATTCTTGATTGGGATGCCTTTCACAATGCATTCAAGAAAAGATGGGCTTCAGCCTTGGATGGAGGTATGGTCTTGTTACCCACCACCAGCGTGTGACCCCATAGAAGAATTTTTTTCCTAGATTTGTCTTCAGCCAGCAACCCCGTGATAGCCAACTGATAGCTTTGATGTGCTATTTTTCTCCGCCACCTGAGCCAATCGTTGCGTACCCTCGCTCATTTGTCATGATCATATGTTTGAAGTTGGGCCATCCAATCCAGAAGGTATGATTTTTCATTATGGCGTTGGGTGTTTATGCTTGTTTTTCTTGGGCATGGATTACTGGATGACTTGGAAAAAGGAAGGGATCTGACTATACTCTTGTTCCCTTGCCTCAACCGGAGGGTTAAAATCCTGAATCCTAGTCTCATGGGATCTCCTTTATTAGTTATTAGCTTTAAGAAGGGAATTACATGGGAAACCCTGATTTTGGTTTCGTAGTCCCACTTCCCGATTCCATATATCTCACTCCCTCCGCTCATTACAAGCCCTTCTCACATTTTCCCTATCTCGGTCTACATTTGCCCATTGGGTCCACAAGGTGTTAGCATCCCCTTTCCATGAGGGCAAAAGCCAAACATGAGCTCTACGCCTTATCATTGTTGCCATCACCCGGGTTCCTAAGGCCCCTATGAGGGCCCCTTGCATCATTAAGGAACCCATGAGTGTCCCAACCTTTGGTGGGCGATGAACTACCCTAACGGGGGTAATCAGGAAATGTACCACAAAATGCAAAAGATTGTTGGGACAATTGAATTTAGCATGTGGGCAAAAGCCAAACATGAGCTCTACCACTTATCATTGTTGCCATCACCTTGGTTCCTAGGGCCCCTATGAGTGCCCCTTGCATCATTTAGGAACCCATGAGTGTCCCAACCCCTGGTGGGTGATGAACTACCCTAAGGGGGGTAATCAGATTACTACTATATCTTACACATCTTGGTCTCATCCCCTGGAGGCCCGAGCAGTAAAATCAAGAAAAATCAATAAAAGACAAAAGGCAAACAAAGAAGGATGGAAAAACAAAGGTCAAGTTAACTCATGTACCACGATTGCTCCCTCCTACATTCATATACCCAAGGTGTGGGCTTTCCTCACTGTAGCTACCCTTGTACAATGGCATGAGGCTTAGATCCTTTCTTTTGTCCCCACTCCGTTCCATCATTATTTCACATGACACCTGCCATTTGATGGATGTACCTTGGACCTGTCATTCCCTTAAAAGTTGAAACCACTTAATAGGGTCCTTCATTAACCACTCCTACCTCGGAAGTTAACACTAGTGCATGTTCAAAAGCCCCAAATTTGGAAGGGAAGCCCATTATGAAGTGTCCACTTTTGCCTTGGATTAACAAGCTTATTCACTCAATTTCACTAATGAATCATTGTATTTGAAGGTGAGGGGATGCATTGGATCTTATACAAGATTGCAAGTGGCTTTTCATCTTGGACTTGGCCTCTGTATACGGGATCCAAGCCCTCCAGAGGATCACAATGGCATTTGTAAGGTGAGCGTTGAGAGCCATGGGCATCCATTCATGCAGAGCATTGATTATTGCACCATGGGCCTCTTTGGCACCACCATTTGCTTGTTCATGCCCTAGTTATTCAAGATGATAATACACTTGGACCAGGATGCCCCAGCCGGTTACACAATGCACCCGACACTTGGCAGTTGATCCAAGGCCTAGAGGAAGTTATGTCTTTCTTAGGGAGACATGAGAGGGCATGTGTCATATTCTAGCCCTCATTGATGGACCATCGACTTGATTTTGAGCCACTTCGAGACCCATGAGACCCATTTTAGAGACCTAAGCCCAAAAAAGGGATCTTGGAGATGTTTTGTAGCATATGGAGGGCATCATCCTCTTCATCATGATTTTTGAGGCCCTCTCCTACATTTTTAGCACAAGAGGCCTCAATGTTTGCCTTGGAGAACACTTCACATAGATGACATCATCCCTACATGGGCTAAAAGGAGAAATAAAATAATGGTTAATGGTTAAGCTATCTTGGTTGGCTTGTAACCAAGGGTTTGTCACTTTATTTTGACATGTTAGGGACTTGTTCATTATGAAATCGAATTACTGGCTCTTGTATAAATAGATGAAACCTAGTCTCATCTCTAATCATCATCACTTGGATTTTCGGCCTAATTAGTGAATTTAGACCTGTAATTGGAGCATATTTTTGGATGTCTTTGGGATGTACTTTAATATTTGGATCTATTTTGTTATCTTTTTGGAGCTTCTAATGCATTGTTGATGAATGGATATATTCCACATTGTCTTGCAAGTGTTTCCTTATGGTGAAAGTATCTTGCAAATAATGTATAATGCATGGAATTTGTTCTCGTGATAAGAATTCACACTTTGTTTATTGAAGATTCTCAAAAGTTTAATCTTTGGAAGTTTTGCATGTGTTACTCATTGATGATGTGGAAAGAATGTTCCTAGTGGATAATGATTGCATTTAAATCCATGAAACTTCATTAACTAATGCTAAAGAAGGTATTTGTTGGAAGGGGTAACTAGGGCTTCCTCTTTTAGCCTCCTTAAAGGTCAATTTAGCCAATTATAAGCACCCATGACTCCATACTCCCAATGGTCTAAGCACTAGTCGAAGTCACTTGGTGGTCACACATAAATTTTCCTTCCTTTTCCCTTCTAAAATTCATCCCTTTAAGGATAAGGAGGCCATCTAGGGCTTGGTGTGAAATCCCATAGAGGAGGAAGTTTTTAGGTTGGCTTGGATAGAAATCTTCCTTTGTGTCTCTTCTAAAGGTGCTCAAATTTTGGTGGAATTCCCACAAGTGGATTCTCCATAAATTTTGATGCCCTAGTTGTCACATGAAGAGGGAACCCTAGAAGCTAATCCTTCAACTTGGGGATTCTTTGAAGGCATTTGCGTTAGTACTTGGTGAAGTAAACCATACATTACCTTTTCTCTTGTATACCTTGACCTTGGATGCACTCATATCTCGTTATATATCTCAACCCTAGGTTTCGTGTAGCTATCTTCTAAACGGGTTTTTCGTGGAAAGTCTTACTAGCTTCTCCCAAAGCTCATACCTTTGTTGAACCTTTCCATTGAATGAGCCACCTTCCCTCACTTCAAACCTTTCACAATGACATCTTACACAAGTGAGCTATTACTGGGACTCCTCCCATCGGTGAAAATACGAGAAGAGCAAGGAACTTACGCTGTGGTGATAGTGGGCCTCTGTCTCAGGTGTTGTTGTGCCCTCTAGCTTTTTGCCTCTTTACAAGGCTTGCGAGTTTGTGCAGCAACAGGTCCTTGAGAGATTCCTAGCAACAACTAAGATTAAGAAAGAAATTGTGAAGGAATTCACTCAAATGTGTGACAACCTCCTTAAAGAGATCCCTAATAGATTTAGACATTTTGATGATGCCATTCTTGATAGACACATTAGGTCTCTTCATGGACATCTGACCTATGCCCTTAGAGACAAAGGTCCCAAAGACTTGGCAAAAGCTAAGTGCATTGCTACAGACGTTTAGCAAAATTTGAATGCTTCAAGGATTGATTTATTCAACTATCCTAGTGCTAGGATTGAACCCAAAACCAAGCTTAGTTCCCAAGTTCATCCCATGTTGCAAGCCTTTGCCCAAAAATTTGATAAGTTGACCAATGAGTTGATCCAAGGTCAAAAGACATTAATGAATAAAATGTCCATGATAGAAAGAGAAAATGGATCTTGGCCTAGCTTCCCTCCTAAAGCTCAATTCAATAAGGACAAGTCCTTCAAGAAAAGGGCTCCTAAGGGAGACCGTGCTATTTAGCAAAGTGTTCCCAACACACTTGCCCCAACCAACATGGTGGGACAAGAAGGATCCCCTTTGTGCTAGCCCTCTAAGGAGCCACACTCCCAAGAAGGCAGTCCTTATAATCATGAAGAGGAGGAAGAAAATCTTGAGCACTTGAATATAGTAAATGACAGTGCTCCTTTCAATATCTTCCTTGGAGATACCTATTTCCACCCAGAGCCTAATCAAATTTGTGATTTAACTGACAATGCCAAACCTAAACCAATTATGGTTGTAGAGAATAGTGGAAGGTTTAAAGGTCTTCAATATTCTAGGAGAAATAATGATCAAGCCCAAGCAAGTGCTAGTTCTGGTTATCTATCCCAAGTGAAGGACAATCCTCAAGTACAAGCTCAAACCAAACCTAAGCCAAAGCCTACGAACAATGATATTGCATTGGATGTAGACATGGTGAATGTCTTGGCCAAGGTTAATGTTCAAGTCCCCCTCATGGAGATGGCTAAGCTTCCTGCTCTATGGAAGCAAATTAGAATGCCTTTTGATTTTGGAGACGAGCCTGATGACCCTCATGTTATCTTGCAAAACATGTACTTTGATAGGAAAAATGGAGGACATGAGCCCTTCTTATTGTCCTTAGTGATCAAAAACCTTATACTTCACAATTGTATGCTTGATTCAGGTGCCTCTGCCAATGTTATGCCATTAAAGGTCATGCATCAATGGGAAATGGACATCACTATGCCATATAAGAATGTCGTGGTTTTGATTTGAAGTCTATTCATGTATATGGTCTCATTAAAGATGTGAAATATCTGTGGCAGCTAACAAAAACATTTTTGCATTGGTGGATATTGTAGTCATTAATATGTCGGATGCCTCGGGCATGTTACTATCAAGAAAAGGGTGTGCTTCAATAGGTGGCCAGTTACAAATGGATCTATCATATGCTACTATCCCAAACTTTGATCTGACACCATTTATGCTATACAGGGAACCTCATCTTCTTGATCATGTCGAAGATATTGAGCCTTTCTCTTTTCCTACCCCTTTTGATCACAAGACCATAATCAGCAAAAACCCAAAGGTTGTGAATCAAAACCTCCTAGTTACCCCTCAAAGTCAATTAAACCTCTTGCTTCTCAAGAGTTGTGTCACATTAGGAAGCCTAATTCAAGCTCGACCATTCCCAAAAAGCAATGGGTCCAAAAACCAAAGAAGGAATACCAAATCGGTGACCTTGTCTTGGTTGATAAGAACCTCATTTTAGTTAGGATCCATGGCAAAGTAGGCGTGGGATACTTTTATATTGCCGAGCTTGATGGTAAACTTTTACCCTCTCCGGTGAAAGGGAGTTGCCTCACATTCTTTGATGGAAACTAACATATATCATGTATGCTAGTTTAGTTGCATTGCATATTGAATGAGCATGCTAACATCCTACATTTCAGTTTATGTTTCATACTAGAGTAGATTGCATTTAGCACAGATTTTAATTTCTCTATGGATTTTTATTTTAATTAAAACCATGGATGATACCCTACACCCAATGCACATGCTCCCAAACAAATTGATTGCAATGTGTAGGTTACAATTTTGTGAGGCCAAGGATTGTTGGAGTTCTCATGAACTCGCAATTCAAGCTATTGGATCATGTGCTCTAAGGTGAGCTCATGTCCCCGAATTGGAGCTAGATGTTGTTGAAATTTCTAAGTCTATCCGTTAGAAATTTTATTTGTATTTTTCTGGTTTATTTCTCCTACTTGTTAATTTCAAACAAGTTATTTAAACATATAAACATCGAAATAAACACAATACAGTCTCAACCATCTACAGACCAACAACTGAAAGAAATAGCAAACACACAAGTGACACCATTATTTTTGGACAACTCATCCCCGGAAAAACCCAACTTGGGAAAACCGGTGCAGCAATTCTAAGGGTTATTTATTATGCAGTATATCCTTGAGTACAACTGGGTGCCAAACTGGCTCACCCGACAAATAAAAATAACCGGCAATAATAACTCTCTATTCAGAAGCACATATTCAGAAAATCTGCCCCACAAAACCCTCTCCAGCACAACTGAAGCACTGTGTCAGCCCACCTAGCCTTCACGTCAACCCTCTAAGGCACTGTGCAGCCTCTACGGCCTTCTGCGTCACTCCTGCTACCCTCCGCATGGATGACGCAGACCCTCTAGCCTCTGCATTGTCCCAGCTAGCCTCTGCATGCCCTGCTCTGGCTTCTACGCCTGCCTCTCTGCCTCTGCGCTGGTCTCTCAACACTATCTCTACCTCTCTGTCCAATACTCACTGTCCCTCGCTACAAACTGATCACTGATTCGACTATCTCTTAGCAAACCCCGCTCTAGAGAATCGAATGACTGATCACTCTGGTGTGTCTCCAACTAACCCTTAAGCCTCCTCTTATACTTTTTTTGTTGAGTCTTCAACGATCAAGATTACATCTCTAATCAACAGCTAAGATTAGATTTGGCTTGATCCATGTCATTTAGAACCTTATAAACTAGTTTTATATTAATACCCATTAATATTTTTATTTTCCAAAGTTTAGAATTAGGAACCCATTAAAAATATTGATTATTTTAATATCTCCTTCAACGGGTAGAATTTCCCCAAACCATTTCTGGGTCTTGGAGATCTCATGTGCCTTAGCCTCTCTGCCAAGTTTCATGGCTAGAGCACATCTGATGCTACCCCAAATCAACACTCCCTCTTAGCGAGGAATGTGCTCTAGTAATACTCCACCACTGAGCATCGCCCTGATCACCAGGCACTGGTACTTGTGTTGATGTTTGGCCTTGTTGCCCAACATCCTTTGCACTGCTGCCCATGGCCCTACCACTGCCAATGCTACATTTGTATGGCAACTCCTCTGCATTTGTGTTGTTGTTGGTCCTTCCTCCCAACACTGCAACCCTCTCTCCTCATGTTGCATCATGTTGCCCATAGCACTACCACTACACTGCAACTCAGTTACTGAGACGATGGTAACTAATCTACCCAACTACTGACATCCTTGTCAGGCTAGAAACCCTTCTGATGCTGAAGCTCCCTCTACCACTATCTTGTGCTCCCTCTATTGCCTCTGTGCTGCTGCAACAACTCTGTGCCTCTCGCACCGCTGCAAACCCCTTTGTGCCTTCCTACACTGCTGCAACCTCCTTTGTGCCTCTCGCACTGTCGCAACCCTCTCTACGCTGCCAGGGACTACTGCACTCTAGCACTGTTTTGTCGTTCCATCCACATCTGCTTCTACCGACATCCACCATCCTTCTACTGTCACTTCGGGGCTCCTGTAGCAGGATATGATCCAAGAGTTTGGGTACCTCAAGGATCCGGCCTCTCATCTCTTGTAGTCCTCCTAACTACAGCTCGATTGTTGATTTCGAGTAGCATCGAATATGCTCTAGCCATGAAAATTGGTGGAGAGGCTAAAGCACATGAGATCTCCAAGACATAAAAATAATTTGGACAGATTGTACCTAGTTTGGGAGATATTAAAATAATTAATATTTTTAATGGAGTTCCAAAGTCTGAACTTCGGAAAAATAAAATATTAATGGGTATTAATATAACACTGAGTTAGAAGGTTCCAAAAGTCATGGATCAAGCCAAATCTAATCTTAGTTGTTGATTAGAGATTTAATCTCGGTCGTTGAAGGACCAACGAGAAAAGTATAAGAGGAGGCTTGAAGGTCAGTTGGAAGATGCACCAAAGTTATCAGTCATTCATTTTGCTAGAGCGGGGTTGCTAAGCAAAAGTGAATCAATGATCAGCGACGAGTGAAGTATAAGAGGAGGCTTAAAAAGTTGGCAAAAAGTCGGCAAAATTAAAAAAACACAAAACTATTCATTTATTTTTATTTTTTTTAACATCTAGAGTATCCACAGTCCATTAGGGCTTGTAGTCTACAACATCAGATCTGCAATCTAACCAATGAGAAATAGACAAGAACAAACATATAACTTGTTGAAGTAACCCATCTAGATCAACCCTTTCTGCATTTTTATCCTTGACACCTGGCAGGCCCTTTGCCTCATTTGCCATCAATTGCTCATTGAGTATTTGCTGCTCCAAAATACACAATATACTCAGCCCTAACCAGATCTACTTCTCAAGTGGATTTGACCACCAAATCACTGTACAATCAGCATCAAAGTATATCATCAACTCACAATGGTTTGAACTTTGGCCCTTCCAAGACACTGAATACTAGTTGTCCAAACCCCTTATTGTTCAGCCTCCTCACAGCAAATTTGCCTCGTCAAATTCATTGTATAACAACTCTAACAGTAGAGGCAACTCATAGTAATTTTGCTTATCAAATCACTATATGATAGCCCTTAAACACCACTGTCATATCCCACATTTAGCAGAGATGGCAAACTTTTTCAGTCAACTCCCGATAAAATCGGGCATATAAGGAATAAATCGCAATTTTTTCATTTCTGAAAAAGTCTGCAAAAAGTCGGAGGATTAAATCGTTTTGTTGAAAAAATCACAATTTTAGGATTTAATCCCGATTTTTTGCAGACTTTTTCCACACTTATTATATATATAAAGTAATGATTATTAAGTTATCAGTTAGTTATAAAAGGTATAAAATAAATAAATATATAAAATATAAAAGTCAAAAAGGGGGGCATAAGATTTTAAATTAATATATATATAAAAGTAATTTTAAATTATTATAAAAGTTATTAGTTATTATAAAAGGTATTAAATAATATATAAAATTAAAAATATAAAAGTCAGTGTTAGGATCATTTAAAATAAAAATAATTATTTATCTAATTAGCCTAGAGGTTGACCTATTCAATAAATTATCGAGATTTAATCTAATGTTTATATGAATTTACATAAAGGTTTTAACTACTTTACAATGAAATTTTATTCAGATAATAGTTGTTCTAAAAGGAATTGAAAATAATATTTTAAATATCCAGAAATAATTAATCGTATATCTAAATGTTAAATTAACTTATTATTATATAACGGTACAGGTAATAAAAATTATCTAATAGTTAAAATTATTAGGATATGGTAAAATAAGAACAAGCCAAAAAAATGAGCGAAGGAAGAAAAGAAAGCAACTAGGACGAGAGTGTTAGGACCCAGCAACTACTCATTTTCCAACCATCTTCTCTGTTGAGATTGCTCGGCCTTTTTTCAATCTCAAGGGCTTCCCTAAATTTTCGATGATGAAATTGCGAAACCCTATCAATCACACTAGCCTCCTCAATACAAACATGATGTTTGTTTTTTTCCGCATGTTCTACTAAGGCGGAAGACTTGGTTCTTCTATGCTTAAGGTCAGTTGCGTGCTCACTAATCCTTTGATTAATGGAGTGACCAGTCTCACCAATGTAGGGGGTCCCACAGGAACAAGGGATAATGTATACCCCTTTCATGTCTCTAGGGTCGATAGGATCCTTCACCGATCTGAGGGACTTACAAATGGTGTTAAAGGGCCTAAAGGTCGCGGGGACATTATGTTTCTTAAGAATTCTTGCAATCTTGTCAGTAGTCCCCTGAACAAACGGAAGATGGACACCAGGAATCCGATCCTTCGGTTCTCTTTTAGTAAGAGAATTTCTGGCAGCTTTGAGGAAAGCTTTCTGACCTATGTACCTACTATAACCATTCTCAACAAAGACTTTACGGAGATGGGATTTTTCTTTCTCAAAGCTCTTTTTATCCGAGATCCTTAGGGCACGAATAGCAAGGGTATTAAGAACACCCATCTTCTAAGTCGGGAAATGGTGGGAACTAGCATGAAGATACTGCTCCGTATGTGTTTTCTTTCGAAACACCTGATGGGAGAGGGAACCATCATTATTCTTAGAAATAAGAATATCAAGGAAAGGGAGGCAACCATCGACTTCTTGTTCCTTAGTGAACTTAATGGCTGAGGATTGATTGTTGAGATGATCGAAGAAGAGATCTAACTCCTCTTGGCCGTAAGACCAGATGACATTGGTGTCATCTACATACCTTTTCCAAAGCTTGGGCAAGAGGCGGGCAAAGTTTAGAGCCCTGGATTCAAAATCTTCCATAAACATATTAGCAACGACAGGGGATAGGGGTGAGCCCATGGCAACCCCACAGGTTTGCTCAAAGAACTCACCCTCAAAACTGAAAAAGGTGGAAGTGAGGCAGATCTCAACAAGCCAAGCGGTGTCAGGATCAGTTAGGCAGTTGATTACCTCCGTAGCCTCATATATAGGGATGCAAGTGTACAAGGAAACTACATCAAAACTTACAAGAATGTCCCCAAAGTCAAGCTTAATGTCCTTGAGTTCATCAATAAAGGAAGCAAAGTCTTTTACGAAGGACTTTGTATGGCCAACTAAAGGCTTAAGCCTTAATGCAAGGAACTTTGCAAGAAGGTAGGTAGGACCTCCAATGGTGTTGACAATGGGCCTTAAGGGAGCCCCTTCCTTGTGAATTTTAGGGAGTCCATAGATCCTAGGAGTGATAGGGTTGCTCTCAATGAGTTTATGGTGCAGGGAACTCGTAGAGCTATTAGATTTAATGGCAAGGGCCACCTTCCTAGAAATCCTTTTTTAACGGGTTTTTGGGAAGTTTTTTTATAGCTTCCACTATTATAAAGATGATCCAACATCTTATTGCGGTAATCTACCCTGTTAAGAATGACGGCGGCTCCACCTTTGTCGGCTTTTAGAACAACTATATCTTTATTCTGGTTTAAGGATCTGAGGGCTACCAATTCTTCCTTGCTAAGGTTGCTCTTGGAGGGCTTTGCCCTTCTCAATACAACAGCACAATCCTGCCTAATAGTGTTCTTAACTCTATCAGGTAAACCCCTAATCCCAAACTCTATATCACAAATGATATCATCTACAGGGATCTTCTTGGGGGCCAAGGCAAAATTTAATCCTTTACCCAAAACTTTAAAATGCGTTGACAAATGAAATACCATGTGATTTACGCCAAAAAATCTATCGTAAACTTGATATGGATCACAGAAGCCTCAATTCAACAATTTGTTCAGTTATTTAACAAATAGAAGAAACTTAATCAGTTGTTGCAATAGGATTCGGATTTCTGAATTTTCACATGGTATCAGAGGGCAGGTGAAGCAAGAGAGTAGATCAAAAGAGCCCAACGGGAGGGAGATCAAAGTGTTGCATAGGCAGCAGATCGAACCCCAGAGGGATTGCGCAGTCCAAGCTAGGAGGGCAAGATTCTCGAGGAAAATCTCTCTCTGAGTGAGTTGACAAAGAGGTAAGATTTCCAGTTCGTGATTTGTTAGTGACAGAGGGAGCAGCGCAACAGCAGATCCAGTGCTGAGCAGGCTTCTTAGGGACGCAGTTTTCTGCAGCGGTTGCTGGGGCAAAAAACCATCAAAAGAAGGAAGGAGACACTTTTGAGGGAATTTCTTCCTCAGAGAATTCCTAGCCAGGGAATTTCTTCCTCAAAGAATTCCTAGCCAGGGAATTTGATTTCTCAAGTGTTAAGCAGCAGTAGAGAGGAGCAGATCTACTAACTCCAACAAGGAGTGCGTAGGCCAACCTAGTAGCTGCACAGAAGAGAGAGGAGGCAGTTCGACATTTTGTTGGTAGAGATGGCAACTAATGGGCTGAGAGATCAAGATCGGTTGGATGGAGCATCCAACTATGTGATTTGGAAGGCTAGAATCTCATGCCTTCTGGATGAGCATAATCTCAAAGCCTATGTCAGTAGTGTGGTAACTGAACCTACAGATGCGGTTCCACTCAAGAAGTACAAGGCTGAAATGGTGAAGGCCAAGCGGTTGATCCTCGATGGAGTGAGGGATCACGTTGTATGTCACATTGCTGGCAAAGGGACTACCAAAGAGATGTGGGATGCCTTGGCTACATTGTATCAGGGATCTTCCGAGTAGCAAAAGATGTACTTGGAGGAGAAGATGAGATCCACGAGGAGGCAGAAGGGGGAACACATTGATTTGTTCCAATCAAAGCTTCAAGAGGTCCGAGACTCATTGGCAATTGTAGGATCAGCGCCTCAACCTACCGAGATGGTGAGGTTGGCCCTGAATTCAGTCTCAGAAGAATGGCAAGTGTTTGTCCAGAGTATCTCGGGAAAAGAGAGATTGTCGGATTGGGAATGAATGTCAGCCGCTCTTCAGCAGGGAGATTGAAATTTTGCTGAGGAACAGTCGGGATCTAGTGTTGGAGCCGAGGTGTGAAACTAGGAGGCCAAAGGGTCAAAGTTTCTAGCCTGCAGGGGATCGAGAGGAGGTGCAGCCCAGTCCCAGCAGCAATGACGTAGTGACTGCTACTGCGCAAAGGCTCATCTCCAGCGCAGATCAGTGCTGGATCTTCCAGTGACAGGGTAAGATCATCTCACTACCTTTTTGCCCAGTTAGATCTCTGTATAGGATTGCCAGTTTGGGCATCCTAAGAATTGTATTCAGAAAACTATTGCTTAATAATACAAACCATCAATTGCTGCACCAGTTTTCCCACATTGGGTTTTTTCGGGGACATTTGTCCAAAAACAACGGTGTCACTTGTGTTGTGTATTTCTTCTTGCTCGGTTCTTGTTTCTACATATAATTTAATTAGTGAAGGTTGCAATGTATTGATTCTAATATTTACCGTAGAACACAGTAAATAATGTGTTCAGTTATTTACAATGTTGCATTAATCGTTATGGGGATTAAATTGGCGCGGGGAAAAAATCGGAAAAAAATCGTAAAAATCGAAAAGAAATTGTAACATACAAAAATATTCATTTTTTTTATTTTTTTAATATCTAAAGCATCTATAACATAAAATAAATACATTGACACATAAATATGATAAAAGAACTAATATATAAGATGTTTAATATCATTTCTAGTGCCACATCACACATAATAGTGAATCATGTCATGAATAGTAAGTCCTGACTCCTGAGTTCCAACTTAGCCTCAAAATATCAACAAAAAATATAATAATGTATCTCATGAGTCATAATGTCATAGTGAGTCATAATGTCATATACAATGAAATGAACAAGATAACTAAAGTCTAATACTATTGATTTCATTTGCCCTCTTGCGAGAAAATGCCATAGCTTTCCCTTTCCCTCTAGATGTAGATGTTGGTGCTAGTGGAGTTGGCAGTGGAGTCTGTTGTGCTCTAGAAGCTGAAGAACTAGGAGTAGGAGCTATAAGAGGTAGACCACGTTCTCTACTGGTGGCAGGGGTAGCCCGGGCAGGTGGTGTCACCTCTTCCTCTTGTTGCTCCAACTCCTCCTCCTCCTCCTCCCCCCCCCCTGCACTAACCAATCATCAACAGACTCCATGAGAGGCCTCTTGTCCTCAACCCTCCATGCAACAATGGTGTCAATCCCATCCAATGAGATGGCCTGCATATTAGGTGTCCTCTCAATTTGCCTCACCCACAATTGAAGATTGTAGTAGACGTAGACCATGTCATTAAGTCGCTGGGACTCCAACTTGTACAAAGATCATGAAATAATAATCATAAAAAAATATTGTTTAATGAATTCAAAAATTTATTTGGAAATTTGCAATATTTTAAATTTTTAAGTGTTAATCTATTGCGCTTGTTGCGTATTTTTTCAAATACACTCCAGTTGCGCTCACATCTTGGGGAGCTACATGTTTGGCTGAGGATTCGAATGGCAAGCTTTTGCAGAAGGAGTACCCTGGCACCATACATTCTTTACCATGCATCTACAACAAAATTACAAATAAAATTTTAAATAAACATAAGAAAAAAATGGAATTTGAAGAGACAGTGAAATATGAAACAAACTAAAAAATACCTGGCATTTTAATCGTCCTATCAGTCACAACCATGTCAAAGCCAAATGTGCCATCTGCCATCCTATATATCTCAATTTCTTTAGAGATTTCTGTATGTCCTGCTGGAGATCGCACCATTCTCTAGACACAGGTTAAGAATCCATCCATGATCTCAGCATCAAATACGAACTCACATGCATAAGAAAATGCAGGGTTCAGAAAAATCCCAACAGCATGAATGGGATGATGGAGTGTGTTGTTCCATCATTCATCAATCACTCCCCATAGAAGGAGTTGTCTTTGAAACCCCTCATCTCCTTTATCATCATAGTAGGCCCGAATGGATTCTTTTGCCCTGTTCATAGCCTCATACAAATAGCCCATTGTGGGCTTCTCACCATCAACTAACCGAAGAACCTTTACCAAAGGTTCAGTAACGGCGCACACCTCTTGCACTCCCACCCAGAAGTCTTCCTGGTATGAAATTAGTCTGCATATGGCCTCTCCCTTTGGTTTGTGACTCATTGGAAAAGCACACCACTTCTCTGAAAGAAACATTCTCTTCACATCCCACACAGAATTCAAGAGGGATTGAAGAGATATGAAATTGGTGGCAAACCGTGTAATGGTGGGGCGCACCAACTCTTTGTTGTTGGTGAATCTTTTCATCAAGCTAAGCATAGATGTATGATTATATATAAATTTTGTAATGCTTTTGGATGACTCAACAATATCTTTGACAAAGGAAATTTTCCCAATGTCCTCCAACATCAAATCAATATAGTGTGTAGCACAAGGTGTCCAAATAAAAGTAGGATGCCTGTCCATAAGCATCCTGCTAGCAGCAACATAATTTGCAGCATTGTCCGTTATGAATTGGACAACATTTTCTGCACCCACCTCCAAAATAAACATGTCCAACAAATCACATAAAGTTCTTGCATATTTGATTTGTGTAGATGCATCAACAAATTTGATAAACATAGTCCCCTTGGGACAACTAACCAAGAATTTTATAAGGGTTCTCCCCTTTTGGTTAGTCCAACCATCTGACATCACAGTGCATCCTGTTTTTGCCCATGATTCCCTAAAATCCTCCAATTTTTTGGTGCAGTCAAGCTTTTCATTTTGAAGAATTCAGCCTCTAATGTCATGATAAGAAAGGATTTTGTACCTTGGGCCAACAGTTGCAATAGGATCAACAGCAGGCTGGAAAAATGGATTATTCCTTACAATGCTGAAAGGAATATCACTCCAAAGGAGAAAGACTTGTCAGCTTGTTCTTTCTCAGTATTTTTTAGCATTGAACTGATAGATGACTGTGAACTAGGTGAGGTTCGAGGAACAAAAAATGATAAGGCAGCTACCGTGTTGGTTGATGGTGCAGTAGAACCACTGGCACTTCCTTGTTCAGCTGACTATTTTAGTTGCCTCTTCATTTCTGCTTTGGCCTCTCTAGTGTGGTCTAAAGTTTCCAATGCTTTCATGGCTCTTCGGATGATTTTAGGATTTGTCTCTGTACAAGGCCCTACATCAAATCCAGGGATTTGTGCAAGGTGATACTTCAATCTGTACACCTCCCCGGACTTGCAAGTCAAGTTTAGTCTATCATTCGGAGCATCAGGTTCACCAAATTCCTAGAAAGGGTCCAATTTCCTTGGCATGTTTGATTTTGAACTTTGAAGTTGAAAACTTGAATGGTGTTTTGGTGAACTTATGGAAAATAAGGATTACAATTTACAAGTTACAAACTTATAATTTAGTATTTTATTATTTACATTGTACAAAAACTAAAAAAAATTACGTACAATTTAAGAAACCCCATTCCAAATCTAACCAAAAAAACTAAAAAAAAAAATACATTGGACAAATGTCAAAAACCCCATTCCAAACCCAACAAAAAAAACTAAAAAAAAGTTACATTGGACAAATGTCAAAAACTCCATTCCAAATCCAACCAAAAACATAGAAAAAAACAAAAATAAAGTTACAAAACAGTGAAAACGCAAACGTTGGTGCACATACCGGTTTTATGGAGATAATGTGTCTCCTCCTTAGCTCACTCTTCGCTTTTCTTCTCCAGTTAGTTGATTTAGCTCCAAAATCTCCAAGTCTCCAAATCTTCAAACCCTAGTTGCGCTCCTGTCCGCTATCAAAATGACAAGTTAAATCGTGTTTTTCCCTTTTAAAATCGCGTTGCTCGACAGTCCTGCGATTTTTTGGATAAAAGTCGCGATTTTTTCGAAAATTCAGCTATAAAAAAAACCTGCGATTTTATTGCTCGATTTTCTCGTTTTGAAAAAATCGCGAGAAAACAATAATATCGCGATTATTTGCCAGTTAGTGCAACATTGATCCAAAGTAAGTTCAAATGCCTACAGGTAAACATCTTAAATTAGGACTTACCATTTTAAGCTCTGTAATTATTTATGGTTATTATCTTTGTGAAAGAGTTGAATTTGCATTATTTTCCAGCTATAAAAATTGACTATTTAAATTCTGGAAAATTTCTATGGAAATAAATAAAACCAAAAAATCTAAAGATACAATTGTGAAAAATCAGTTACCCGATTTCTACTGCAACAACTAATGTTAATTCTTGTAATTGTTAATTCGTTTAACCAATTTACTTGTTGTGTGCTATGACAAATATTGAATTAAATACACTGCAGGCTACACAAATAAAAACTACGGAGACTAAATTTAACATAGTAGAGAAATAAACAACACACGCATCTACATATTTATTTTTGGACAAATGTTCCCGGAAAAACCCAGTGTGGGAAAACCGTTGTAACAACTAAGGGTTTGTATTTAAGCTATAGTTTTCTGAATACAATCTCTGGATGCCTTGCTGGCTATCCAGTACAGAGAATATGACTGACAAAAGATTAATGAGAAATGCCTCACACTATCACTGGCAATCTTGACTGGTCCAGCCACAGAATGGCGAGTCCCTTGCTGCCTTTGTGCAGTCACTACATAGGCCCAGCGTCATAGCTTTTGGGGATATCGTCACCCTTTCTACTGATCGATTTTCCTCTGAGACTTCGATTCTATCCTTCTGGTCCCACACGCTGGCTTCCGACTTCAAAAATCGACCTCTCCAGCAAAAGTACGAATCTCCTCAAGGCTCTGCGTTGCCTCTGCGTCAACATATGTTGCCTAGCGTAGCCTCTGCGCTGCCTCTCCTAGATCTCTCTCTGCCTCCTCTGTTGAGTATTCCCGGATCAAGAGAAATCTCCAACCGAAACTATCCCTTACCTTCACTGCAAGAAATCACTTCGAACTTCTCTCCGACAACTGTTGCATTGCTCTCTTCAGAAATTCGATCTCTGATCTCCCACTCGATGAGTTTTCCAAAAGCCCATCAAGCCTCCTCTTATAATTCTTCTGTTAAGAACCAAGACCCAGCTTAGATTCTAAGCAATGGCTCAGATCATTTTGGCTTGAGCCTCATATTCTTCTAGAAGATTCACCCACAATTTGATTAATACCCTTTAAATGTTTTAATTCCCATAATTTTAGACTGAGGTCTCCATTAAAAATAATTAATTATTTTAATAAAACTGATTCTGGGTGGAATTTGCCAAAACGATTTATGGGTATTGTGGAATACATGTGTCCAAGCCTCCCTACAAAATTTGAGGCCTAGAGCACATCCGATGGTAATAGAAATCAACAACAATTTCCACTTAGCTGGAAATTACATTTCTAGCAAAAGATTTGATAGAGGGGAGGCCCTAAAGCCTCTAAAGTAGTCTCTAGCTTTCCCTCACTTTAGGGTGACTCCCTAGAGGTGTCTTGCACACTTTGGGTTGGCTGTAATAACAAATAGGCTTTCTGCCCCCACGTTTACGCAAGTTTCAGTCTGCCCCATAGGACAACAAGCTGTTTTTACTCACAACTCTTAAGCCATGTATCTAAATAGAGAAATAACTCTATAATCATTTAGGATGGATTCGGTAGACCAAAATCCATGGGTTACACTACATAACTTGAATGATTTGGCTACTAATAGTTTGCTGTTAGAAATATGCACTAGTACATATCTTGAATGATTTGGCTACTAATAGTTTGCTGTTAGAAATATGCACTAGTACATATCTTGAATGATTTGGCTACTAATAGTTTGCTGTTAGAAATATGCACTGTTTTATTAGCAGGACAACAAACAAATCTAGAACACTGTCGCCCCATTGACTCCATATAAGGCATTGATTACATACCAGAGTGTTGGGGGATATTTTGGGAAGCTTCCCTTGGCTGTTTAAGAGTTGTTCGGCCTATATACCAGGGGCTTGGATCAAGGTGATAGTGGGTTCCTGCCCTATTTGTGACAATCTAGATTGTCAGGACCTTAGGAACCTTGCTAAAAAGATCGGTAGCAACACTAATTATCTTTGATGAAATATCTTGGAGTGGGGAGCTTGTCACTGGAGATGCTCATTTATAGAGGATGATATCATGTTTGAGAGATAATTCTCCCACATATGGCATTTTATTATTATTTATTATTTTGTAAAGCTATCTTTAGCTTGGGTAGAGACCTATTAGCCTTGTTGAATGCATTGAGCAATTTTTTAGGGCTTTTGATTGTAAATTAAGGAAAATTGACTTGGTTACCCTCATATAAGTAGAGGCGAGTCAATTTTCTTTGGATCATCATCACACACACTCATCATTCTTCTCTTGATTGAGTGTGCACTACTGTTCTATATTTTCTATTGGACACATTGGCCAAGTAGAGTGTGAATTATTTTGGGGAGGATATTTATTACATTGGAGAGGCTTTTTATGGATTGCTGAAGTGATTCTTGCTTGAATGGTGCAAATTTAATGCTTTCTTTTTCCACTTCACCTATAATTTCTGAAATTAGGGTTTATCTTGTGCCATGTTTAAAAGTGCAACATCTTTTATGAACTCTTGTTTCTATGTGGTTATGCAGAATTTGTCTTCAAGAATCCATCAAAGAAACATGTTTCATGCATCCTTTGAACTTAATTTTCTTACGAATGAAAGTTGCTGGGTTTTGAGTGAAGCGAATTGTTTTACACCCTTCTTCATCTAAGGTCCTCCTATCTTGACTTCGCCCTAATTGACTCCATTGCCCAATTGGATGAAGACACTAGTCTTGTGTTGATCACTCTAAATTTCCTCTTTTCTCTATTTCATGGTAGCTAGGGTTAGGGTTTGGTCGAAATCTGCATTCCATAACAAATTTTCTCCTATATGTTATTATCCTTTAGGTAGGAATCACCTTCATTGATGTTCAAAATGGAAATCTATCATTTATTACATATTTTACCATTAAAATTAGGGATGACATCTAGGTATTTGCTGCTGTTTTGTCCATTTTCAGCTATTAAAAACTACTTGTTAACTTATCCCTTGCTTACCTGTTCAGGTGTTCCCAAGCCTTTGTTGAGATTACCTTTTGTAGGTTTTTCTTTGGCTGTTTTATGGTTTTGCATGTTGTAAATATGCATATTATTGAAACCTTAACTAATAGCTGCCCTTTCTGAGTTTATTTGGTCCAGTGGAAAGAATGTCTATAAATCTTGGCCTTCAAGGCTTTGCCAGTACCTTCTTCCATAACTATTAGCCTTTGATCACTTTGGAACCTTCCTCTGTTGAATATATTTCTAGGTGATTTATCTGCATGTTCATAAGAGAGTCATTTGGCTTGGAACCTTAGTCGCCTAGCCTCTAAATTTTGCAAGGGAAGACTCCTTGCGGGGATAACTTCCAACTACAAAACAATAGGAGAGAGGCCGTTGAAATGACAACGGTGGCTAATCCTTTGTTGCTATAAGACCTAGGTTGTCTAGTGAAGCTTTGCACTAGGTCTGCTTGATTTTGGGGTAACAGATCCAATACCCTTTTTGTGGGGCACTAATTAAAAATATGGCACGAAAGGAATGGAAATCAACACAAAAGAATGCTACAAATAAGAAATCAAACCTATATAAGTTATATTTTTCTCGTTAAAAATTGGGAAGGATGGGCAAATCTAGTGGACACTGCAAACTGTATGCCAAATGTTGAACAAAAAAGAAAATGCAAGCAAAATGTTTTATACATACCTGGGAATATGGAAATGGTAGATTGGAGTCAATCCCTGCTCCACAATACCTTAGCTAATACAATAAAACCACTGGATATACTCTTGTTACATCGATGAAAGATAGTGACAAACTCTTTTGCTCTCAATCCTTTCCTCTTTTCTCCAAAGTAGGGGTCAAGAGGCTAAAAGCAGGTCTTAAAGCATAATTCCTGCAGACAGCAATAGTTTCCATTGATTGGTGATAATATCCAAACATATTGTGATATCTAACGGTAATAATACTGGTTCTTTGAAAATCATTTGACATCTCACGATATTCCTGATATTATGGTAATATTGGCAACAGTGTTACATTGTTAAATATGTAGGCCACTATTTATAAACGCATATATGAGCATAAGTATACTAGGCCACAGGAAAGATTCAAAAGATATGCAGGTTCTGTCATTCAATGTCTTAAAAGGTCATAAATCAATTCTGTTTTAGCATTGGAAAAGTTCAGTGGCATGATTATAAGCCAAATAAAATAACCTGCAGAAATTTTGCATTTTTGGTCTGTGGTCTACTATACTTACTCTCATATGCATTTATGGGAAGTGGCCTACACATTTAGAGCCGAGACTGCAGCATGGATTCATGTTTATAAAAAAATGAGTCACAAGTGAATGCTGTTTTAGCATATGTGTAATATCCCTAACCCGGAATATTCCTCAAACCCCAGCAAAAACTCCAACCAAATACGTGCAAATGATATAATAACCCAAAAATGACAAAATAACAGTGGTACAACATATAATAGTGCAAACAGGAAATATAAGCAGATACTCGAGAAATGCAGCAGAAAATGCTAAGCCATTTTATTATACTGAGCAATAAAATGAGTACAAGAGGTGATCAGACAAATGGCACTTCGACTTGCACAAGGCCAGTGAAGAAATACTCTCAGAATAACAAGGAATGGCCTTCCTGAGTGGATGCTGTTGGAGAACTGTTGTGCTGCTGCTGCTACTAGAAAACAAATAATGATTTGGGGCTGCTCCCCTCCTCGGAAAATGCTAAAACTCTAGAATCAGGCTCTACTCAAGAAATCTAGAAAAACCCAGAAAGCTTTCCTGGAATACCCGACCCCCAAAAATCACCCCCTTGGGAATTTGCGCAGTCCCTCAATGCTCTGTGCTGCCACTGAAGAAACCTCTCCTGAACTCTGCCTGAAACTCTGCCAAAATCCTCCAAGATGTAAGGGCTGGTTCCCTGCTCAATCACCCTGCATAAATCCTCCTGCAAAAACCCCAATCCCACACTACTGCCAGAAAGAACTGCGTCCCTCTCCCAGTGTTGCATAGTCCTCCAAAATGCTGCTGAAACTGCTACTGAAATGCTGATGAAACTACTATTGAAATGCCAATGAAATACCTTGCCCGAGCAGGCACTCGAAGTCCCCTGAGGCTAAGGGTGAGATCTCCGAACGGAGACACTCAATGCACTAAACAGTGCTGCAGACCAGCTAAACAGCCAGCGTGCTCAGAAGTCGAAATGACTAGCTCAAAATGAACATAATTGAATGATCAAAATGAGGGGGCTCCTTTTTCTTTTATAGCCTTTGCCTCTCACCATCCCAAGGCTCACCTCCTCCTGCGTGATTCCCCTCTTGCCACGTGTTTCTCCCCTCCTCTGCAGTCCCTCCATTTGTCTGCATGGGCTCTATTTCTGCGTCCCCCTTTGGGCCCCTTGGCTCCCTTTTAAGTCACAACGTTGTGCTACTAGGAAGTGACTTTTTATTCTAAAAGTGAGTTATATCCTTCGTCCTCATTTTTTTATTTACAAATAACTATAGAAGGCAAAAATTGAACAAAATCGAATATTCCAATTAGCCATGGCTAATTAGGAATATTACAGTCTCCCTCGGCAAAATGTTGCTTGTTCCTCAAGCAACTGAAGTGATGGATGCTGCAAGATCTTCTCACTCTCCCAAGTGGCATCCTCATCTGGCAAATTCTTCCACCTCACCAAGAATTCCCGGACCGTCCTGCTCCGCAGCTGCCTCTCGCTGGTATCAATGATAGCCTCTCGCTGCAATACCAAATGCCCCTCGTCATCCATGGGTGGTAGCTCGTCTGTCACTGTCACCTGCTGCCTCAATGCCTTTTTCAGGCATGATACATGAAAAGCGTTATGAATCTTGCTGCCTTGGGGAAGCTCCAACTCATATGCAACCTGTCCAATCCCGCATATCACCCTGTATGGCCCATAAAAGCGGGGCTTGAGCTTCTCAGCCCCCTTCTGCTTCAGTGACAACTGTTGGTATGGCTGTAATCGTAGGTAGACCATGTCCCCTACCTCAAACTGTCTCTCCACCCGACCCCTGTCAGGATACAACTTCTGCTGGCTATGTGATATAGCCATGTTATCCTTGAGAGCTCGGAGGATATCCTAACTCTCTTGGATCCAAATCTTGGCTCTAGGAGCCTTGCTATCACCAAACATCACGTCAGCAAAAGATAAAGGATGATACCCATATAAGGCATAGAATGGTGACATACCAATGGAAATGTGATGTGTAGTGTTGTAGCAGTGCTACCCCAGATGCATCCACTTCAGCCATGCTCGCTGCTGCCCACTGACATAGTTATGCAAGTAGCCCTCTAGCCACTTGTTAACTATCTCTGTTTGTCCGTCTGTCTGTGGCTGATAACTGGTACTCGGTGTCAACTCTGTCCCCACCAACCGGAAAAGCTCCTGCCAAAACCCGCCCATGAAACGGTTGTCCTTGTCACTGACGATGGTCTTAGGAAGACCATGTAGCCTGAAGATCTCGCTGAAGAACAACTCGGCCACCTGTGTTGTTGTATAGTGTGCGGACATGGCAAAAAAGTGTGCGTACTTCGTCAGTCGATCAACGACGACAAAGATACAATCCTTGCCCTGTACCATGGGCAATCCTGTGATGAAGTCCATCGAAATGCTCTCCCATTTCTCCTCTGGAATGGGAAAAGGCTGCAATAATCCCGCAGGATGGCTCATCTCTCCCTTGTTCCTCTGGAAAACATCGCACTCCTGGATGTGCTAGAGTATGTCCTCCTTGAGGCCCTTCCATGAGAACCTCTCCCTAATGGCTCTGTAGGTTTTGGTAAGCCCCTGATGTCCTGCCAATGGTGAATCATGTGATGCCTGAAGTATCTTCTTCTTAAGCTGAGACCCCTCAGTCAAGAAGATCCGGTCCCTGTGATAGATGATCTCATCGACCACCGTGTACCTGTCATCTGCCACCTGCTCATCCAGAACCTCACATGCAAACCTGTCCTTGGAGTACTCTACTAAGAGTCGAGTCCTCCAGTCCGTATCCAAGCTCATAGGAGACAACGTGGCTGGTCTGCATGAAAGGGCATCTGCTACCACATTGTTCTTACCCTTGACATACTCAATGTCAAAGTCATATGCTTGGATCTTGCTGATCCACTTCTGCTGCCTCTCCTGTAGCTGCTTTTGCTCCAAAAAGAACTTGAGGCTATTGTGATCAGTCCTCACTTTGAACTTGTTACCCACCAAATACTTTCGGTACTTAGCCAATGCATGCATGATGGCCAGCATCTCCTTGTTGTATATAGAATACAACCTCTCGTGTGGAAGGAGCTTCCGACTCTCAAAGGCTATAGGGTGACCTCCCTTCATCAACACTGCGCCATTTCCCTCTCCTGACGCATCACACTCCAAAACAAATGGCTACGTAAAATCTGGCAACGCTAGCACTAGGCAGCGGCTCATAACCTCCTTGAGCCTGTCAAAGGCTCGCTGCACTGTCTCTGACCAACTGAATGCCCCCTTCCTTGTCAAATCTGTCAGGGGTGTAGCACGCTGTGAGAAACATTTGACGAACTTCCGGTATTAAGTACAAATGCCAATGAATCCTCAAAGTTCCGTCACATTTCTCGGCTCCGGCCATTCTCTGATGGCCCTGATCTTCTCCTCGTGGACTCTCACTCCATCCACTCCTATGATGTGTCCCAGGTAGAACATCTCCGTCAACCCAAACTCACACTTGGAGAGTTTGGTATAGAAATGCTGCTCCTGTAAGATACGCAATACTGTCTCAATGTGCTGAAGATGCTCCTCCCAAGTCCTGCTGTAAATGAGAATGCCATGAAAGAATACCAACACAAACTTCCTCAAGTGACTGTGGAAGATGTGATTCATGCAGGACTGAAATGTAGCGGGGACGTTGGTTAGCCCAAAAGGCATCACCAAGAACTCAAAGTGCCCATAGTGACACCTGAAGGCGGTCTTGGGAATGTCCTGCTCCCTCACGCGAATTTGATGGTAGCCAGATCTCAAATCAATCTTTGAGAAGAATTGTGCTCCCCTCAACTCGTCCATCAACTCATCGATCCTGGGTATGGGGTACCTGTTCTTCAGGGTCTTCTTGTTCAGGGCCCTGTAGTTACTGCACATCCTCAATGTACCATCCTTCTTCTTCACCAACACCACAGAAGAAGCAAAAGGACTCGTGCTCGGTCGAATGTGCGCAAGAGCCAGCAACTCCTGGATAGCCCTCTCAATCTCATCCCGATAGGCCTTGGGGTGCCTATAGGGGGTAGTGATCACTGCCTACATGCCCTGCTCGAGTTCGATGGTGTGCTCAAACCCCCGATCCGGTGGCTGTCCTGGTGGAATCTCCCCAAATACTATGGCATACCGATCAAGGATTGACTGTATCTCTGGATGTATCGTCTGCCCTATAGTCCCTGCCTCTGATGCACGCAGCTCCACTGCCCACTCTATGTCTCCCTTCTGGAAGACTGCCTCCATTCGATGAGCCAACACAGTCTCAGGCGGATATGTGTGCTGTCCCCGTATCTTCTCATGCCTCCCTGTCTTCTCATCATCCCAATCCATCTCTAGGGTCTTCCGATCCGTTGTGACCTTCCCTAGAGCAATAAGCCACTGAACACCCAGTATCATGTTGGTGTCCAGGATATCGACCACAAAAAAGTGGTCAGTTAATGTGTAGGTGCCCATCGTCACTGAAAGCTCTGGAACATAACAAGCACACGTCATGGTTTGATCTCCTGGAACCAAAACTGAAAACCCATCGAAGCTCTCTGTTGGAATACCTCTTCGCTCAACCATCTCTGCATCGATGAAGTTGTGGGTCGCCCCAATGTCAACCAAAACTGATACGCACTGGCCACGTACTGTCCCTCGTACGCATAGCGTCAGATACTTGGGAACTCCTCGTTATGCTGCAAGCGCCCCTCCGGTGGGTGCAAAGGATGCACCACCTACTGCTGGCGGTGGAGGTGGCAATCCCTGTATGGCATGGCTATCTCCTGCCTCCACATCATCCTCGTCATCCTCTTCTCCACTGCTCTCGGAGAAGACCTCAATAAAATGTGCTTGGCTAGCAGCACATCTGTGTCCCGGTGCCCACAGCTCTTGACATGTGAAGCACAACCACTTCTTCTTTAGCTCCCTCCTGACATCGTCCTCAATTTGTACTTGTCCTGGATTCCCCTTTGGAGGTGGAATCCTTACATCCTTCCCCTTAGACTGAAAACACTGTCTTTGGGGGTAAGGTGTCCGGGTCCTGGGCAAGACATCCTGTAAGTCCCGGGTCCTGCTGATAGCGTCTTGGAGTGTGGCTGGTCTAGTGGATCGGACTAGAACCCAAAGTGGCTCTGCTAACCCCTCAACATACATATAGACCCTCCGTGCCGTGGATAGGTCTGGCACCATCACGGAGACCCTCAAGAAATATGTAATGTAGGTCTCTAGGCTCCTCTGTTTGAGCCTCGTCAGCTCAACAAAGTGCTGCTCTGGATGCGTCCGATCAAATCGCTCCATCAATCTCTTGGTAAACTCTGCATATGTTGTCACCGTAGAGTGCCCGAGTGTAACCATCCCGTGAAACCGCCAATCCTGGGCCTCACCATCCAAATGCAGTGTTGCCACCTTGATGGCCTCTGCCTCTGACATCTGGTTAAGTTGGAAATAAATGTCCAGCTTCTCCACCCAAGACTTCGCCGAACTGTTTGATGAACCATCAAACCTAGGCAAGTGGAATCTACTCACTGCACGATGGGTGTCACCATCATGGTAATGTAGGTTTCCTCTGTTATGGTTGCGGGGTCTACTATCCCGTTGGAGCTAAACAAAGTCTCTGAACGAAAGAGCATTCCTGAACTCCTGCCCATAGGTCTGGTACTTTGCAAAATAATCGCCCATATGACCGAGCTCTGCCTCCTGCTGGGCTCCGGCCCCCGTGTCTGCGCCTAAGAACGTAGGCATGGTAGAGCGTGTAGGGGCATGCGAGGCTACCTGCTGCGCAGTATCACGCTGCTCTGGTAAATGATGGGATGCACCCGATCCCTCACCAATATAAAAGACTTGTGGGCTCTCACGCTGTCTGGCCTCTAGTGCCGTGAATCTCTGCCCCATCACCTTGATCTGCCTCGACAGATCCTGCACTGATTTGAGGAGCATATCCGTAAATCTCCTCCCGTCCTCGTCTGCCATCGGATCCCTCTACTCTGCGTCCACCACAGGCTCCTCTTGTTCTGCGTCCACCACCGGAACATAGTCTCCCTCTCCGTAGGTATTCTCCAACCTACGCCCAGTGTCTCTGTATCCTACCTCTGTAACAGATGTAGGGTTTTTCCCTCGGTGTCATAGATTGCTAGCTCCACAGGCTGAGCCAAATCTATGCTTTGATACCACTGTAATATCCCTAACCTGGAATATTCCTCAAACCCCAACAAAAACTCCAACCAAATACGTGCAAATGATATAATAACCCAAAAATGACAAAATAACAGTGGTACAACATATAATAGTGCAAACAGGAAATATAAGCAGATACTCGAGAAATACAGCAGAAAATGCTAAGCCATTTTATTATACTGAGCAATAAAATGAGTACAAGAGGTGATCAGACAAATGGCACCTTGACTTGCACAAGGCAAGTGAAGAAATACTCTCAGAATAACAAGGAATGGCCTCTCTGCGTGGATGCTGTTGGAGAACTGTTTTGTTGCTGCTGCTGCTAGAAAACAAATAATGATTTGGGGCTGCTCCCCTCCTCGGAAAATGCTGAAACTCTGGAATCGGGCTCTACTCAAGAAACCTAGAAAAACCCAGAAAAATTTCCTGGAATAGCCAACCCCCAAAAATCACCCCCTTGCGGATCTGCATAGTCCCTCAATGCTCTGTGTTGCCACTGAAGAAACCTCTCCTGAACTCTGCCTGAAACTCTGCCAAAATCCTCCAAGATGTAAGGGTTGGTTCCCTGCTCAATCACCCTGCATAAATCCTCCTGCAAAAACCCCAATCCCACACTACTGCCAGAAAGAACTGCGTCCCTCTCCCAGTGTTGCATAGTCCTCCAAAACGCTGCTGAAACTGCTACTGAAATGCTGATGAAACTACTATTGAAATGCCAATGGAAATACCTTGCCCGAGCAGGCACTCGAAGTTCCCCGGGGCTAAGGTTGAGATCTCCGAACGAAGACACTGAATGCACTAAACAGTGCTATAGACTAGCTAAACAGCCAGCGTGCTCAGAAGTCGAAACGACTAGCTCAAAATGCACATAACTGAATGATCAAAATGAGGGGGCTCCTCTTTCTTTTATAGCCTTTGCCTCTCACCATCCCAAGGCTCACCTCCTCCTGCGTCATTCCCCTCTTGCCACGTGTTTCTCCCCTCCTACGCAGTCCCTCCATTTGTCTGTGTGGGCTCTATTTCTGCGTCCCCCTTTGGCCCCCCTTGGCTCTCTTTTAAGTCACAACGTTGTGCTACTAGGAAGTGACTTTTTATTCTAAAAGTGAGTTATATCCCCTGTCCTCACTTTTTTATTTACAAATAACTATAGAAGGCAAAAATTGAACAAAATCGAATATTCCAATTAGCCATAGCTAATTAGGAATATTACAATATGAGAAGTGCAATGCCAGGAATATAAAAGCAAAAAAAACAAAAATCAATCCAAATGGAGCTTTTTGCTGTCACAAAAAGGTTGCTAACCTTCTTCCTCAGTACCCTACTAATCATGGATTGAGGTGTATGAGGGTGTGTTTATAATATATGGTACTTGTGGCACATGTGAACATATTCTCAGCCTATTTACCATTTAGTTACCCTTCCCCAAGGGAACCATTTTCTATAGAGGGGTAGACTTTTGGTGGTGTCTAAGTGAAGGGGTTCTTTTCCAGTTTGGGGCCTCTTATACTTGTATCCAACTGTTTATTAATCATGGACTCTTTTTTTTCTGTTAGTATGTCTGCAAACTGTCAGGACTAACTTGTGGCTTGAGAAATCACGACCCATAGGCATCCAAACCATCAAAATTGCTTGGGGTTTGAACACGGCTTGGGCCACACCACCTTGTAGTCATGGCTGAATTTGTGCCCTCAGGGTTTGAACCTGTGACCTTTTCAACATAGAGTGCCTTAATAGAACACCCTGCCACTAACTGCTCTATGCCCTGGGGACAACTATCGTGGGGCTTTAAAACTATAATTGTGGTTCTTAGTTCAGCGCTACTCGATCCATAGTGTTGAGATTTGTTGTTTGGGAGGTACTCCAAGCCATAAGATTTGGGGTTTTGGAGGAATTGACACCACAAATGGACTTGTGGGCTAAGAACCCAAGCATGCGGGCCTTGTATGTTGATTTGTGGTAGCATCAGATGTGCTCTAGCCACGAAAATTGGTGGAAAGGTTAACGCACATGAGGTCTCCAATACCTAGAAATGGTTTGGGCAAATTCTAAACAGTTTGGGAGATATTAAAATAATTAATATTTTAAATGGAGTGCCTAAGTCTAAACTTAGGGAAAATAAAATATTAATGTGAATTAATATAAAACTGTGTTAGAATGGTCCAAAAGTCATGGATCAAGCCAGATCTAATGTTAGATGTTGATTAAGAACTTAATCTCGACCGTTGATGTGTCAACAAGAAAAGTATAAGAGGAGGCTGGAGAGTCACTTGGAGAATACACTGAGGGAGACCAGTGAGTTCAATTTCTGTAGCGGGGTTAGTTGTGAAATTGAACTAGTGGGCTGGTGAGCAGTCAGGAGGTAGCAAGTACGAAGTAGAGAGGTGGGATCAGCCATTGAAGATCAGCGCTGAGGCATGAGAGGTAGACACAGGGATTTTCAGGCAGATGTAGACGCAGCAGAAGACTGCGCAGTCACTAGTTGGGCCTACATGGGTGACACAGAGAGGCCCAAGGTTGACACACTCAAGTAGGGGCTGACACAGAGGGTTGGAGAACCGCGTAGAGGTCAACCAGGCTGATGCTAGGATTGGGAGAAGTGTTGGAGAATTATTTCTCTCTATGGGTAAGCCAGTTTGGCACCCTGTTGTACTGAAGAATTGCTAAATAATAAAAACCTCCCTTGCTGCACCGGTTTTCCCACATTGGGTTCTTCCGGGGATTATTGTCCAAAATAACTGTGTTAATGTGTTGATTCTTGTGCATATGCTTGTTTCTGCATTACGGTGTGATATCTGCAGCAATATTTATTTTAATGTTTATTGAAGTAATTTCATAAATAATTTATTGTGGAATAAGTAGGAAAAGTAAATCACTTGCTGCAGTGATAGAATTTTCACATGGTATCAGAGCTAGTAATCAAAGATAGGAAGAGAAAATTAGTAATGGGTCGAGACCACGATGCAGAGGCATCCACGTCAGGGGACACAAATTTTCAGAGGATTGCATAAGAGAAAGATATGTCGATTTCTCTATATTAGCTTCTAGGCTGGAAGAAGAAGTGGCATGTATGACTAGTGCTGCATCATTAGAAATATGGTATATAGACAGTGGAGCCTCGTGGCATATGACGGAAATCAGGGAGTGTTTCTCAAAATATTGAGAACAGAAGATGAACTTTCAGATCACCATGGGGAACAAGGCAAAGTGTACTCTAGTAGGGAAGGGTACCACAGTCTTTAAGACAGAAACGGTAGAACGGTTCTGTGCTACAAATGTGTTGCATGTACTAGGATTGGGGATGAACTTACTTTCCATGTCGCAACTACAAGGCAAGGGCTATGACGTCTACTTCATCAAGGAGAATGTATACATTAAACACCCGAGCTGGAAAAAGAAAGTGCAGATTGGGATCAAAAGTAATCAGTTGTATAGATTACAACTAGAATCAGATGTGCTCTAGCCACGAAAATTGGTGGAAAGGTTAACGCACATGAGATCTCCAATACCTAGAAATGGTTTGGGCAAATTCTAAACAGTTTGGGAGATATTAAAATAATTAATATTTTAAATGGAGTGCCTAAGTCTAAACTTAGGGAAAATAAAATATTAATGTGAATTAATATAAAACTATGTTAGAATGGTCCAAAAGTCATGGATCAAGCCAGATCTAATGTTAGCTGTTGATTAAGAACTTAATCTCGACTGTTGATGTGTCAACGAGAAAAGTATAAGAGGAGACTGGAGAGTCACTTGGAGAATACACTGAGGGAGACCAGTGAGTTCAATTTCTGTAGCGGGGTTAGTTGTGAAATTGAACTAGTGGGCTGGTGAGCAGTCAAGAGGTAGCAAGTACGAAGCAGAGAGGTGGGATCAGCCACTGAAGATCAGCGCTGAGGCATGAGAGGTAGACACAGGGCTTTTTAGGCAGATGTAGACGTAGCAGAAGACTGCGCAGTCACTAGCTGCGCCTACATGGGTGACGCAGAGAGGCCCAAGGTTGACACACTCAGGTAGGGGCTGACACAGAGGGTTGGAGAACCACGTAGAGGTCAACCAGGCTGATGCTAGGATTGGGAGAAGTGTTGGAGAATTATTTCTCTCTGTGGGTAAGCCAGTTTGGCACCCTGTTGTACTGAAGAATTGCTAAATAATAAAAACCTCCCTTGCTGCACCGGTTTTCCCACATTGGGTTCTTCCGGGGATTGTTGTCCAAAATAACTGTGTTAATGTGTTGATTCTTGTGCATATGCTTGTTTCTGCATTACGGTGTGATATCTGCAGCAATATTTATTTTAATGTTTATTGAAGTAATTTCATAAATAATTTATTGTGGAATAAGTAGGAAAAGTAAATCACTTGCTGCAGTGATATAATTTTCACATGGTATCAGAGCTAGTAATCAAAGATAGGAAGAGAAAATTAGTAATGGGTCGAGACCACGATGCAGAGGCATCCACGTCAGGGGACACAAATTTTCAGAGGATTGCATAAGAGAAAGAGATGTCGATTTCTCTATATTAGCTTCTAGGCTGGAAGAAGAAGTGGCATGTATGACTAGTGCTGCATCATTAGAAATATGGTATATAGACAGTGGAGCCTCGTGGCATATGACGGAAATCAGAGAGTGTTTCTCAAAATATTGAGAACATAAGATGAACTTTCAAATCACCATGGGGAACAAGGCAAAGTGTACTCTAGTAGGGAAGGGTACCACAGTCTTTAAGACAGAATCGGTAGAACGGTTCTATGCTACAAATGTGTTGCATGTACTAGGATTGGGGATGAACTTACTTTCCATGTCGCAACTACAAGGCAAGGGCTATGACGTCTACTTCATGAAGGAGAATGTATACATTAAACACCCGAGCTGGAAAAAGAAAGTGCAGATTGGGATCAAAAGTAATCAGTTGTATAGATTACAACTAGAATCAGATGTGCTCTAGCCATGAAAATTGATGGAAAGGTTAATGCACATGAGATCTCCAATACCCAGAAATGGTTTGGGCAAATTCTAAACAGTTTGGGAAATATTAAAATAATTAATATTTTAAATGGAGTGCCTAAGTCTAAACTTAGGGAAAATAAAATATTAATGTGAATTAATATAAAACTGTGTTAGAATGGTCCAAAAGTCA